>OMLF01001594.1:23258-35719 GCA_900302615.1 Holocentrus rufus | reverse complement strand
GTGGAGGTGGAGCAGAATGTCGACTTACCGGACTACCTGCCGGAGGAGGAGAGTCCGTCGCAGGAGCCGGACAAGGCGGTGAGCCGGGTGGGATCCGGCCAGGAGGGATCCGGCTGGCTGGGCGCCGCTGCCAACTTCCTGTCCCGCTCCTTCTACTGGTGACCCTGCGGGGCCGCCGTACCGACCCTCGACATCCTCCTCTCAAGACTCTGTACAGAATCAAAACTACCAGCTGCCAAATCCCAACACCGAACCAGCTGGAGAGCCAGCGTGCGTGACAGAGCAGGACTTCCCCCGGTGTGTATTCTCTGCACACACACGAGCACGACTATAATTTCTCGCGTACGGTTTCCATCACACTCCTATTTAAACAATAAACTGAAAACACAACGCCACCACGACCGACCGGGAGAGGAGAGGATTCTTCCAAACCAGCAGGACTGTTGTTGCAGTTTGGAGTCGGGATCATGGTCTCTCTGGAAACGGGTCCATCTTTGTTGCAAACCAAATTGTCTTACCGGACAGAACGTGTGCCGTAATCTCATCAGGAAAAGAAACGACCCGACATGTCAGCATGAACAAACATTAGCACGTTTAGAATAATTTGGTGACGGGGATCAAACTGTCCGTCTGCATCGAGGACTCTTCTTCTCTCTTTACCTTTTTGAAAACTTTCTTCTCTCCCTGTTTGACAGTTGACTCGCGCTTCTCTAGTTTGACGTGTTCCAGGCTCTGCAGCAGTCAGTGTGTGTTCAGTTAGCTGTGCCTTTGGTTTCACTGACCCTGTCCAGAAACAACACACACCTGCTTCGTCTTCAACTTTTTAACCATCAGTGTTTCATTATGGGATTCATGTGTAGTGACTGTAAACCAGATCCTCTTCCTGTTTTGTGCAGCATAAAGGCTAATTACACTAATTTATTTTTAAAGGTGCACTATGCATAATTGAGGGTCAGTTGAATTAAGGACCCTTTACAATCAGCTGAAAAAAAGGTTAAAACAGCACCACATCACTAAGTCAGGCTGACGATGAGAGCCATGTAGACTCAACCCTATTTTTTTGTTAGTTGAGTCATGTTAGGTGCTTATTCCAGGTTTCTTAACAGTTGACTGTACACACTTCTCTCTTCAACTGACCCTCAGCAGTTTTGCGTACTGCACCTTTAAATATCCAGCAGTTACACTGATGTATCATAAGATTTACGTCGCACATTTACTGGATGTTTTGGAGATTTTCATGGTGGGTAAACAGGTTTGTGTGACTGGACTTGGATTTGATTCCCCTTTTCCTTCCTTTTCCTTGGAACTGAATCAGCAGAGGATCAAAAATAGAGCGGTGCTTTGTTCCTTCCTGTCCAGAGGTCAGAGGTCATGAGGTTTGGAGTTGTTTCTGGACCCGGTCATTGTGTTTACACCAACACCCTCGTATGAATGCCTTCACTGATTTTGTTTGAAGTCTCCTCTTGGCTGAAGGAGACTCTGTACTCCTGAATCCTTCCTGTGATATTCTGGACTTCGGAGCGATGTTGCCTGAGTATTCTGGTGATTTACAATGTCCAGGGGGTTGATGGGAAATCAGTTCTGTGACCATTTTGCACAGTTTAATCTCAAGGTTAT
Source organism: Holocentrus rufus (assembly GCA_900302615.1). NCBI lineage: Eukaryota > Metazoa > Chordata > Actinopteri > Holocentriformes > Holocentridae > Holocentrus > Holocentrus rufus. The sequence continues at coordinate 34,102 of OMLF01001594.1, read as the reverse complement.
GTTCCTAAATAGAGTAGAAACCTGCATTTTAGCATTGGAGCATGTTCGCTATTATTAAAAAACAGCCCAGATGTCGTTCCTGAGGTTTGATCCTGCAGGTTTTCCGCAGGCGTCCGTGAACACGACGGGACACAAATCTTTCCTGAACAACTCAAACTCAATTTTAAAATGTTGATTCCATTGAAGCACATTATTTTCTTCTCAGAGGCAGAACCTGCATTCCCTTTTCTTTTTGCCTTTTTTTCCTTCATGCATGATTAGCCAAACAAAAATCAAGGATTTTTTTTCTCTGAATGTGTGAAAACAATTTTGAAACAAAAGGTGAGGTGCTTTGAGTGTTTCTGTAAGAACAAGACAAAAGTCGGTTTTGATTGGACCGTTCATCACATGCACAGCAGCTGGAAACTGAAGCTGCTGAAACTATACAGCCAAGCCTTTTCTATAAGATGAACTCAGTTATACAGTTAAGTCTTAAACTGATAACTACAGCATTAATGTAATAACTTATTACATATTGGCAACACTTAAGTCAACCACTAAGACTTATTGATCAGCCAAGATTAAGTAGATCTTGAACTGTTTCAGCAAAGAGAAAAAAGATTTCAGTGTTGTTACATAATGTGGTCAAAACCTGGAGGGCGATGTAATCATCAGCCAATGATGTAAGAAGTTAAAACATTATTGACAAAAATACTGATATGTTTTAAGATTTTATTTCATGATAAACTTTTGTTACATTATTGACAGTTTCTATTTTTTTTGGCCTGTTGAGGTTCATTTTTTCTGACAGTTTTCTGCTACAGATGCATGTTACACTGACAGCTGAAGAGTTTTACTTTACCTGCACTTCCAGGCAGAGCGGCTCTGGAGGAAAGAAAGAACCTCATTGGTTGAGTTAGACCTCAGTAGGCGGAGCCAAAGAACCGTCGTTTTTGTGGCTGACATTAGATGATGCTGACACTAAAGCTCTTATGAGAAAAAGAAAAGGTGTTTTGGCTCCGCCCACTGAGGTTCAACTCAGCCAATCAGATCATTTCTGCCTCCAGAGCCGCTCTGCCTGTGAGAAATGTTTGTAGAACTAAAACTACAATCTGTGATCTCTGCATGATGTGGATTTTGACCAAAAAGCTAATTTCTCTATCTGCCTCGTCGACCAAGTCTTTATTTTATTTTTTTGCCAACAGTGTTTCCTCACAGGTGTAATTCTCTGTTCATGTGGGGTGAAAATATGATGTTTGTGTACAGAATTACTGTCTGGACATGTAATGTACTCATTTTGTGAGTTTGTGTGTGTAAGTACCTCCTAGTGTACCCATAGCTCCGCCTACATCATAGGTTGTCCAATCACATCCTGAGTAGCTGCTTGTCAATCATGCCAGGTGGACGTTAGCATGACACTTGAATCTAAATGCATCTTAGTTTTTTGGGTTTTTGTTTCCCCAGAATTCTTTTGTGCTGTCAGATAATTACAAGAAATATTTTTTAAATGAGTTTTATAATGAAAATCAATCAACGCATAATTTAAAGTAGTATCATGTACTTCCATAAATTGATTTCTCTGCATTTTTTTTAACCCTACTCAGGTGAAATTTATGTGGAATAATGAAGATATCTGAAATCAACCCCTCGAAGTTATTCCTTTTTTATATATATAAGTTATTTGTACGGAAAGCCTCATTTTGTTCCAGTATTCCCTGAAAACTCCTGACACTGGTAGTTTGTGGGTGTTCACATCATCAGGTGTGCCACTGTCTGTCTCGGTGTACATGGCCTGTTGTACATATGAAAAGTCTGTTATCTTATGCTGAATCTCACGAGTTACTTCAGAGAATAAAAACTACCATGAATATTTGTTTCATTTCACATGCCTGCATGAGTTCAGATCCGAACCTACACCTGCACAGGCCTTAAAAAAAGCAACAGTCCCGCTACTTTAAAGGTGCATTACGTAATGTTTATCTGCCCCACATCAACAAAAATTAACATAAAGTCTCTGCAGAGGTTGACAGGGCCTCACTGACTCCACATTTACCTGGCCAGGTGTTTAGATTTCTGCCTTTTAGAAAGCCGAAGCAGTTCAGTCTTGTGATTCTTCACTAGACATCAGATCTCTGCTCTGGTTACTTGGCTCACTGCTGCACGCTGCTGAAAACACAACAACTACAGGCCACCGTAGTTCAAGCTAATTCAAAATTTGGCGTGAAAATGTTTATTGACCATCAGTTCTTATTTACCTGAACGCACCAGGAAGCCAAAACTCATGGACACACAGACATGAAAATCAGCCAAGAAAACACCGGACCTATGGGAGAAATGCACACACACACACACACACACACACGCACTACATTACATATATATACATAACTGGATGTACGCATGTAAAAGTATGTGCATGCATGTAAATATATATGCATTTATAGATGCATGTGGTGAATGTAAGTATATACAGTATGCATTTATGTATGCTGTATATGATGGTATTCTATATAGTTAAGTATGAATGTATGAATGTACGGGTGAATGACAGCTGGTGTCAAAATATCAGCAAATCAGCCACAGCTGTGACATAAAAACAGAAACCTGATCGGCTTCGGTAAAAACACACGAAGGAGGATAAACAAACCATTATAAACAGAGTGTTTTGATTAAGGTTTGGAAAACATGTCCAATCAGACAGATGTGAACAGAGATCTGCCAGCTGAGTCAGATGTTGGGTGTCATTTCTGGGAAATTCTGAATTCAAAGAAACTTGATCCAGATCATGAAGTTCAGTTCAGCGACAGACTGAAACTGATTCTTGTTGAGACGATCGGGTCTCTGCAGGCTGCTGGCTTCCTGCAGAAAGCCAGTTTACCTCAGCAGGTGGCGGTGTGCATCTACAGTTTGATAGGAAATTCATTCAGTTCCACACACACTGACACCGGCAGCTGAGCAGTAAACCAGGAAACTGTGATTCATCCGTACACACTCGACACAATCTAACTCAGAAACTTTGAAGGTAAGAAGGTAAAGTGTGTTAAACTAATTAAATAGTTTAGCTTCTTACAACAAAGCACTCCTGCGCTCCACAGGAATGTAGACTTGAGGCCTGATGACGACACGAGCCTGCAGTGACGGGAGGCACGCGAGACGTTCAACAACGTCAAGGTCAGGAAACGGCGTGGTCCACTCCACAGGTCTGAAATCCTATTCCAAGAGTCTTCAGGCATGAATATGAGAAATACATTGTCATATTTGAGATTACAGATAAGGATATTTATTTGTTATTACCGCCTCGACCTGTTGATTAAACCTCTTTTGGGGCGGTCCAAGTCTTTATTAGGGGGTTCAGACCCTCCAATCCCCCTGTAATTCAAACCCTGGTTTGAACTTCCATGAACACCGATTAACTTGATTTTGTACATGAAGTTTCTCTGAAGTTCTTTGTTCAGTGTTCAGAAAAAGAGGACGATCATGTCCTCTGAAGGGGAACTGTCCCATGTGGATCTGGTTAAAAATAACATCCAGGGAAAAAAACAACAACATAACATTCAGTTTCACTTTGCATCACCGGTCTGTAAATTGTAATTTAACATCTGCTAAAACAGAAAAAAAGAAAAAGAGAAAATGAGAAACAGATTTGTTTGGAGCAAACAAACGACTGAAACATCTCAACTTCATAATTCATCATGTGTTCATCATAAGCACTTCATCAACACGTCGTCACTGCATCCTGAATGATGAGCTGCAGATTTGAATTACTACTGTGTTGAATTTCAGTTTAGACTTTTCTGTGCGGTCGTTTGGTCTTTATCTACTTTTGGTTACAGGTTCAGAAGAGTAAACAGATACTGATCGAAAGTGCAGTCAATACAATTCAAATACAAAACACAGTAGACATGGCCACCAACATGCAGCATGTGCTGTGAGTCCTGTGGGAGAGGGTGTGCTGGATCAGACTATGTGCTGGATCAGACTGTGCTGGGTCAGATCTTTACAGACCTGAGTCTCTGAGCTCAGTGATTGGGCAGCCATACTGACAGCTCTGGTCAAGTTAATTTTGTTCATGGTCTCTAAGCTTCCTGACATGTTGTCATATTAAAACACCATGAGAACGTGCTGTAGGTTCCTGAACAAACATCGTGTTGCTTCTCAAACGTGCACTCTGGGATTTTCTCTGAGCTGATGTGGAGAGCAGCAACAAGTTTGTATGTGAACTTTTGGCGAGGTCGCTCGTCTCTGCCTCCCTCTGCTGCAGAGGCCAGCAGCTGGACTAAACCGTGAACAAAGACATGTTTTATGTTTCTTATCATGTTCTCTCTCTCTGCCTCCGCTGGCCTCATGGATTCCTCCAGGCGCTTCTTTTAAAGCAGCCCAGTGGGAGAAGCCTGAGCCCGATACACCACAAACTTTGGAGAAAAGAAGACTGAAAACAGCAGCATGGATGGTCTGTGAGTCTGTACTGGTTCATATCAGTCTGTTTCAGAGAGCACACAGTAGTTTGAGGATTGTTAATAGCTTGTGAACTGGCATGGTGCAGGTTTAAAGGTTTATTCAGTTGCTGTAGTCAAAAACAAATGTCATGGTGCTTCAGTTCCTCCACTGTGGACAGGATGGAGGTGAATTAGGACTGGTGCAGAGGAGAGGAGGGAACCAGGTGACTGATCATCTGTTTGTTTCCTTATTTTCATGAATGAAAACCGATCTGTCTTCACACTGAGTTCACCTGGCTTAGTTTTTAATGCTGATACCCATCCATTATTAATAAAAGGCCCATTAGCAGAATTCATATGCACAGTGTGAAAAAGTCTAAGTTGGTGATGGTGAGATAATCATACTGTAGATCTGCTCTGTCTCAGTCCACTGAGAGTCAGAGTCGGTCTACTGGACCGGGTCGACTGCAGGACCGCTCTGTGGAAACACATCAGCTGCATGACGTGAAGAGGTGTGTGTCACCGTGAGAAACGCATGATGAATAATGTGACACATGATGATGAACAGCACAAAGTTGAAATGAGCGATGGCACTTTTTAAAGAACAGTATTACGTAATCTAGGATTTTTGTGGACTCTTGGAAATCAGCAGGAAATGACGTGGACCTCTGAGCTCAGAGTTGATTCAGAGTTTGGAGACAATTTCCCTCAGTCTGAATGTGTATTGATCCTCGATATTTACATCTACACTGTGATCACATGGTGTTTTGGTTTGGTTTCATCAAGTTAGATGAGTGAATGTAATCTGCAACAGAGTTACTGCTGAGGCTGAACTGTTGAAATTTTCATCAACTATGATGTCAAAACTCTGAGCTGACGAAAATCACAGGACATTTCAGCAAATGATCACCTAAAACTGATTCACATTTGATGTTTTGCATGGAAAAGCTTCTTCTGCAAAGGAACTAGGAACTCCAGCCATCAGATAAATGTAGTGCAGGAAAAGGAGGAAGGAGAAACTGGATGGAAACAGAAAAGTAAAGGGACAGTACGTCAAAACTGGACTGAAGGACAGAGGCTTTACTCATCTGCTCAACACTGTAAAGATGTTCTGCTTTAAGCCACAGCATCAGTGTAGCATGTTGACTGAGCCTGAATGCATCATCAGTGATGACATGATGACATGATGACATGAAGGCAGCGGTGACGCAGTGCTGAGTTCTGAATCACCGGGGTGTCAGACAGCTGCAGTCAGCCTCTGCATGCGTTGGCACTTCCAGCGTTCCAGATCTCAAGTGCAAACTTGCCTCGTCGTGTCACGTAGCTGCTTCTCCACATGTTACTCAATAACCTGTGGCTCAAAGTTCAGGTGTCAAGTTTCCTTTGTTTGGACACATAAAAGATTTCAAAAGCTTAAAGAGCAAAGAAATATAATCTGCACAGGTGAGAAAAGGAATTCTGGAGCAGAGGAAAACATCTCAGAAACTTTATTTCAACCATGTCAACAAGAAGAATTCATATCAAAGAAAAAATGAGCACATTTAAAATGTGAAATATTACATACAGTAAAACCACATAAAAAGATCACTGGGGTTTGAGCTGGTTTCCTTTTGGCAGTGCTCCATAATGTTGCCTTCAAGTGCCTCTGGGAAAGTTGGGATTTTCTACATTACCTGAGTTACTGAGAAGCTCACCTTTGTTGACAAGTGAAAGCAGAAGTGATGTGTTCTATTTGATGTCAGTGTTTGTCAAACCATGGAGTAGCAGTAGCATTGCTTTATATTTTTTACTGTAACTTTTTATTCTCATGAATTTTTAGTTTTTAAAAATGAATCAAAACATCAATGATGAAGTGCAACCAGTTTTATTTGTAACTTCAGACTTTAGCTGGAGTTCACTGAAGTTCTTGAACGCAGCATAATCAAGTGATCAGATGTACACAGACTGAAACAGGAAGTTAACATTTTCCTTCAAAGTATTCAGGTGCAGAGAACCACAAACATCACCAATACTTAAAATACTCGGCGGAGTCAACACATTTAAGTTTGGCTGTACAATAAATACTTAAAACCTTCTATTACATTATGGTGTGTGGTTTTTCTTGATAGAAGAGGGGCTTCTAGACTGGCGAGTGTAAACGACTCTGACACAGAAGACTGGAGGAGAGCTAGAAGGATGTCCGCTATCTAATAGTAATAATATAATAACAATAATAATAATAATGAAACATATTAGCCATATTACTATGAAGATCTGTATTTTAATTTACCACATACTAGTCAAACTGATAACAGAAGGACAGGGAAATACCAGCTTTTATATTTTAGTCAACAATTTAAACTGTTTCACTGTAGAATGGAAAAATCTTTAAGAGACTTTTCTCCCGTCCTGCCTTCATTTCTATATAAATTCTCCTGATACTGAAAACTGAGAGTGCTGTGATGGCAGACAGCCATCCTCCCAGGATTTCTTGTGTAAGTTTATTTTGAAGGGTGTGACAGGAAGTGGCAGTTTATTATTGTACCCGACTTGACAGCGCTCTCAGTCGAAACAAAGCCTCAGTCTGCTCGTCCGTTCAGACTCCTCGCTGACGGTCTGACGGTCCGGAGCAGACATGCTGCTGCTGCTCGTCCTGCTCGGCTTCCTGTCCGCCTGTCTGCTCGGCCTGCGCTGCGGGAGGAAGAGGCAAGTTCACTGCATGTAATACTTGTACTTCTTTGTACACTGCTGTACTTTGATTTACTGCAACACGTGAACACGCGACAGTCCAAACTGAACATGGTCACTCCAGTCTGCTGAACCCACAAAGACTGACGTGACCCTTCAGTATGTTTGCTGAATGGAGATACGATGACTTCAGACTGTCGTGTAAATTCTCACCATACATCACAAATCTGTCTGAGTTATGTGACAGTAAGGGCTCATTAGGGAGAAAAAGCATAAATGAATACGTTTCTGCACAAGTACGGAAGGCTAAGTGATCAGGATGTATGTAACTAGAGTCGCTTCTAAATCCAGTAATTAAAGTGCATTTATTTATTCATTCATGTAATATATTTATCTATTTTTTTTAATGTATATATTTTTATTTGTTGTGTGGGGGTGGAGGGACAGTGTGACAGGACTGTGACAGGACTTCTGCTGCAGGATGTAAGAGGCTAATTAGAGGTTTAAACTCAGTGCTGCTGGATTCTGTTTCTCCTCTTGATTTTTAAATCATGGCCATTTATATTCTGTAATCATCTGATCATCTGGATTAAATTACATGACATTACATGTGCTCCAGGGATGAGTTAAAGCTGTTGTATGAAGTCTGACTGTGATTGGCCAAAGTGACAGAACATTCTGTGTGATGCATCCTGTCACAGCTGGGCTGTATGACAGTATTGATGATGTGAATTTGTTGGAGCACACGTCTGCAGACATGCAGGTCGACTCTGTCAGACTCTCTCTGCACAAGCAACAACTGACAACTGAAAACTGGCAGCAGCAAATGACTGCAGGCGCTGCATTTTCACAGCCTGTGCAGGGAGAACAGGTTGGATGTTGCCAACATTTCTGTTTGCACACACACACACACACACACACACACACACACACACACACACACTGGTATAATATCTTTATGGGGACATAACATTGACTTCCATCCATTCTCTACAGCTTTTCCCTCATGTTAACCACAGCAGGTAATGCCTGACGCTGACCTTCACTCAGCTCAGGGGGCCAAACACGTTCCTTGTTTTTTCATATACAGACATCCCAAAGTCTAAAATGACTTTGATGGAAGTTGTAAAACCCCATTAATTTCTCCCAAAGACAATCAGTTGTTCCAGAAGTTGAGAAAATGTGAATAAATCAGACACAAATGTTCACATGACTTCTGAGGCTTATTTGTCACAAAGAAGCTCCTCCTCCATTTTGATTCCAGGTGAACTAGTTTGTTTGTTTTTTTTCACGTACATCAAATTCAAACCATCAGTCCGTCCAGTCAGTTTTGTGTCACACAGGACAAATGAAGTGTGACTGCAGCCTGCTGTGTTGTCAGTTACAGTTTGTCCTGTTCTTTAGGCTGATATGAATCATCATGATGTAAATCTATAACATACAATATTTCAAGAAGTGGAATTGAAATCGATGAAAATGATTGAAGGACAAGCATTTTTTTTTAATTAAGTGATTTTAGTTCATAGTGATGGTTGTTTGTCTCCGCTTTGTATTTTCAATTGAAAATCTACTTTTTTGTTTACATCTCTATTCACATTTTTGTTTACATCAATATGAGTTTTTAAGAGCAGCATAAACTTTTCAACTCATGTGACTGTAGGTCAGAGAGACGTTGAACACTGTGGCAGTAAACTGAAGACTGAAGAAAAATGTTTTTAAAAACTCCAGTTAATAACTCACTGCTTCCAAAAACATGGACTTTGATTGTTTCAAAGGCTGCTGTGTCTCAGAGCTCAGTCTGGCTGTAGATAAGTAACGTGACCGACAATCATTCTGTGTGAAGTAACACCAAAATGTTGTATAATGTGAGGCACAGGATGTGCTGGAAAATGGATAATCCTTTATAAGAGAATAAAGCAGCGGTTTGTTTAGCTTGTTGCAAACTTTAAAGAGTTGGAGTGATAAGAAAATGACTGTAATTAATATTGAAGAGTGACTCCATACTAAGATATCAACCATTTGAAAACAAATACACTTCCTCTTACAAAATGATTGATAGCACAATTAAATGACAAAAAACAAAACAAAACAAACAAACAAAAAAAAACAGATGCTCTTTAATGATTGACTGGTTGACAAACTGAGAACACTTTTACAAACTTTTACAAGCTACTAGATTTTAGAGACACTGACTGATGAATATCAGATATGTTCCCCTAAAATAAAGACAGTGTTTTTGAAATAAACTCCTCAGTTGTTTTGATCCACATTAGCATGCAGCCTGTGCAGTGGCTGTCAGGTAGGTCTTTCTCCTCCAGCAGCCTTTGGCAGGAAGCCAGACATCTTTTAGAGTCCTGCTGTTTTCTTAACTTCTATTTGGCTGGTGAAATAGTGAAAGCAGCAGGGGAACTTCTCAGTCTGTCAGCCAGTGTGGCCAGTGGATAAAACCAGTTGGTTTCCTGCCCTGATCGTGGTATCAAAACCCTGTTTTCCTCCGTAGGTCTGACTGATGGAATGGGTGTTGTTTGATGTGTGAGTTCGGCAGTTAATCTTTTGTGTGTAAAAAGTAGGTCACTGGCAGGGCGGCTTTGTCTCCACAGACCGGCGTCCTGCTCAGGGGAAACGACCTGGTGAGTTCACAGGAAAACCAGATAGCCTGGTACCTGTTTGATCTGGCTGCAGCAGCGGCTCTTGTCCATGACGGTCAGCATGTTTTCATTCCAACCAAACACCACAGCAGCCAGTTTCACTGATAAGCAAACCTTCAGCCTGAGAGGAGGAACTGTTCAGCAAAATCAGCATCTGCAGCGAGGGGTTGGAGTGAAAACCTGAACACTTTTGGTTAGCAATGGAACATGATCGAGAGCCGCTGCACTAGAAAATCGTTGGCTAGTTTCTTCTACATTTGGCAGTAGCTTGCACGATTCATCAATCAATAAATAAGTCAATAAATAAACAATATGAACAACTTAAATCTCCACATCACGTCAGGCTGTACAGTGGTTACAGACCACCGAAGTGATCGGTAGCTTCTGGTTCTGTCGCCTTACCAGAAAAATGGGAAAACCCACTGGGGAACAAAGTTCCTGTTTCAGACTGGGTCTGAAGCGATGCTGACTGCTTTGCATAATATCTTGGGGACTGTCATGTCTTTATTTGTTGTTATTTGTTGGTGTGGAAGTTTTTAGCTGCAGTGAAAAAATCTGAAAATCGCTTGCATTAGGTAGCTTAGCATTGGAGTAGTTGTGAAATTTTCATCTCAGTGTGTGTTTCTGGTCCTATTTCGATAGCAAATCTATTCTTCAAGAATAGATTAAGTCAGTAACAGATGTAATGGATCCACCCCGTGGTCCTTCTAATTAGGGCCCGACCGATATGGATTTTTTGAGGCCGATGCCGATTCCGATATTTGGCAGAAAAAAATTCCGATAACCGATTAATCGGCCGATTACTTTAAAAAAATATATAATGAATAAATTAACTTCTTTGTTGGTCCCTTAATGCTTACAACAACAAAGATATGAATTACAGGCAGAACATTTTACTCTTTCACAATACTTTGTGCTTTAGAATTTATTTAACTTTACAACAGAGGAATTTTCAAGTACAAAAACAGGCAAAAAAGCATTAAACCTCTGGGAAATTATATGACCTTAAAAATAGTCACAAATAGTCCGACACTAATCTTACCCCATAACAACACACACAGTGAGTTGCTGTTACGGCCTGTGTCACGTTATAGTATTTTCTGACAAAGTAAAA
>OMLF01001594.1:6036-23238 GCA_900302615.1 Holocentrus rufus | reverse complement strand
GAATATATCGGCGTTTAATCGGCAAAACTCCGGCCGATGATGATCATTTTGAAAAGGGCTATAATCGGCCGATTAAATCGGCCGGCCGATGAATCGGTCGGGCCCTACTTCTAATGTCACAGTTTAAAATGTTTAAAGATGAAATTATTAACAAACAGGTACCAGAATCTCAGTTCACTTTCACCACATTAAGGAACCACATTTGCCTTGGAGGCCCTGACCCCTTCAGTAATCTGCTATTTGAAGAGAAACAGGTAGCACACACACATGTCTTCAAAATAAAGTGGACAAAATCTGATTTCACCTATTTAATTTGGTCATGTCAGCAAATATGCTAATATTTAAGCCTGGTGACCTTCAAAGTAATCTCTGTCTACTGTGCAAATATTATTATGGTCATTTGGTGATGTGAGACAGGAGAAACGTTAATATCACCTGTCTAATGACGGTGCTGGAGCTCATGCATGGCAACACAGTGGTGCATGATCAGAGTGCAGCAGTGGGCCGAGTACACAGCCTAGGGGAACTCCAGAATTCAGAGTTGGCACATGTGATGAGTGCTCATTGATATCAACGGGCTTGTTGGTCAGAAAATCCAAGAACCACTTAAAATTTGAATTTAGTCCTAGTGCCCTAGAGTTTAGACATCAGTGTCTGAAGTTATTTGAGTCATTTCATTTGAGTCAGCCATCATCTGAGGGCCACTGTATTTGAAGTCCAAAGTCCATCTTTTATCAGCTCTGCTTGACGGACTTGCTTGCTTTATCTCCCTGACCAGAACATTAGTGATGGGCAGAGCAGTTCTTTTCAGTTACTGAATCATTAGAGTTCCAACTCCGAGACTTCAAGACATGAGAGGGAGAGTCGGACGCAAGGAACTCAGGGCTCATGTTCATATATGCAGAGATACAGAAGAGAGTGCATGTCAAGTGTGTACACCTCTGCTTCAGTTCTTCAGTGCAGCAAGGCACAATACAAGATAACACAAAAACAATTAACCCATAAACAAATATAACAATCAATAAAACAAGGTAAAAACATTAAAGACTAAAGTACTTTCACAAGTAGGTCACAGTTCACAGTATCCAGTGTTAAGAAATGTTTAACAAAAAATGAAATAAAAGTGTTATAATTTAGCATATCTATTTTACAAGGGAACAAATAAAATGTGTATCTATTGCACATTACACTCTGTACCTACGTCCTGACGGGAGGGGGGTCACATTACCCTAAAAGAGTACGGTTACACTGACATATTGGTGTTGGTGGTGCAATAGAGCACCATCAACATTTAGACATTATCAACATTATCAACCAGACCAATGGGAGTCTTATATGTTTAGTTTGTCCCTACATTATCAGATGGATTGAATAACTGCAGTTGCTATGAACTGTTGGAAGAGTAGCTCAGGAGGGCTAAAAGATCCAAATAAAACAAACATTTTATGTTTGTGTATGTTTGGTGTTGTAGTCCCATATCTCTGCCATGGCCAAGCCTGAAGGCAAGACGTCTATGGTTTCTAATAGTTGTGGCCCCTCGTTCTTGCCTCTTTCCTCTGTGTACATTATTAACTGACTGTGTTTAATTCATGTGTGGCACAGCGGCTCAGCAAAGCAGGACGAAGCAGGTGGAGACTGTGTACAGTGATTTTGGGCTCTAAATAAATACGAACTTGATCTTGAACTTGGAGTGGTTGATTCAGGGCTGTGATAACAGCTTTGATGATACGGTCACGAAGGTGAAAAGTAGGAAGGCCAGTTTTCTTCATTGGTTTGTGGACTATTTCAAAGCTCCCCTGTGCTTTTCTGTGTTGGCAGCTCAAATGTCAGTAAGAGGTTTGAAAACAAGATTAGGCAAGCCGAGTGTAGCCAGACTGCCGCCGCAGCATGAATCACTGAAACTAAACATTTCATACACTAAAGTGTGTGTTGTTCCCAGTGTGTGTTCATGTGTACATGCACCGACATCCGGGCCGGGCCGGAATCAAGCGCGGGCCGCTGGGCTCCGTAGTATGTGGTACACAGTGAACCACCGGGGCCCAGGAACAGGTTTTTAACTGCCACCCTGATGAGCTAACTAGCCTCACGACAAAAGCTCAAGACAGTAAAGTGTAGCATGGTGGCGGTAAATCCTGCAGCTGAATAAACTGTAACTTCTGTCATGCATTACTGAAGACATCCCTACACATCTGTACATACATGGAAACAAACTCACCAAACCATAAACAGATGAATTACAACTTTCCTCTCATGTGTCCAGTTAGCAGCCAAATACAGGTCAAGTCTCAGCTTCATTACCTGGATTTCTGCACATGTAACAATGCCACTCACTCCCTCAGGGACATTCAGTATTACAGGCCAGCCACACTCAGGCATCCAGCAAAAATGTAACTTCAGTACCCACAAATGTTGTGCGGTGATGTCAGTAAAATGGGCTGTGACCGTTATTTCAACCAACAAGGGAAAAAAATAAAGCACTGGTGTGCTCGGTTTCTGCTTCGAAGGAGTTTTGGATTTCTTTCTTCAGTTCAGACCGGTCACTTCCTGTGTGGAGAAGATTTCCCATCACAGCAGAATTTAATCTGGACAAACAGGGAGAATTTACACCATCTCAGTTAGAGGGGATGGGACGCTCTGCACAAACACTTGATTAGACAGGATATTTTTACATAGAAATGTGAGCCGGTGCAGCGTTAATGCTTGTTGCTGCTTGTGATTGAGAGCATGGTAAAAAAAAAAAAAAAAAGACAGAGGAGGACAAGTTTGATTCTGCTGCCTCAAAATGTTTCATGTTTATATAATGTGGTGCAGGGATTTGGAGTTGACAGTCCTTTTTGGATTTTCCCATGAACTTCTGCAGATCCCTCAGTCATACTGAAACTGCAGCGCGGTGATAAGCTCCTCCCCCCGGAGGCACGGGCATGCGAGGAATGCTGCGACCCCCAAGTCTGCTCTCTGTAGTCATTATATAACATCTGTGTTCATTCAGAAGATGCTGGCTCAGAACTCCGTTAAACACCGTGTGGGTCGGGACTTTCCACTATGTCTTCATTGTTTGATTCTTGGCACTGAATGAAGTGAATTTTCAAATGTTCTGTTTTTTGGGAAAAACCAAAAAACAAGCAGCAGCACAATCATGTTGCAGTCATCCTTTTCCAGAGAAAAGACCAAGCTTCAATTTCTAAGTCACCAACTTCACAAGCAACTGGTCAGAGGTCAGAGGTCACAGCACCCTGAAAGCAGATGGAGTGAATGTTCCTGTGAGAATGATCAGGATCAGGATGGTGAAAAGCTGCTAAATATGGAAATCAGACTGAAGGAGAAAAGGTGGAAAGGATTTTTTTCCAATATATTTTGATGAGATTATGAGGTTGAGATCAACAGTTTCACATGTTCTGTGACATCACACACTGTAAATACATGAACATGATGAATCCCAGATGTGAAGGCAGGGCAAGAAATAACCACCAGACATCATGCAAATTGTGGTCAAATATTTTTTCCCAGTTTCAATAGAATGATGGTGAGGATATCATGTTGTAATTATTCATGTGTGAAGAATATTTATCTTCATACAGATTTATGTGACACGAGTGATGGAAAGGCCAACTGATCCAAATGATTCCTCTTTGCTCCTGAACACAACATGACATGCTGCTTCAGCTCAGCTGGACCTTCAGCCCTCGGGCTCTCAGGGGGTCAAAGGGGAACCAGTAGGATGTTGTTTATGTTTTTGTGCCTTGCAGTGGAGTGGACCTCTGACGTCTGAGCTCTGTGTTAATGACACTGTCACAAAACCAGGTCCTGTTCACACTCAGAGCTCCTATCTGAGAGCTTTTTAGTTTTTCCTGAGTTTCAGCTCTCAAAACTCACTCATTTACTGAGAATTGAACCCTCAACCTCACAGCTCTCTGGTAGCAGCCCAGCACACTGAGCTGCTGTCAGCTGATGGATTTGTTAAAGCTTTTCAGTCCTTACTTTAGATGTTGAATTTTAAAAGTGGACACAGGTCTTTGAGGTGCACAGACAGCTGATTTTCACAGTAACACTTCCTCCTCATGAGGTTTTTATAACCAGCAGTGAAACCTCGTGGTTTTAAGACTGTCAGGAATGATGAATATGATGAATGAAATTGTGAATGTGCTGCGCAGCTATGTGTAAATCTGGGAGTGTTACCATTTATCATCTTATTCCAACAAGTGTTCCCACTGCTGACAGCAGCTTTGTGAAAACAATGACATGTTGAAACTGCTGCTGATTCATGGCATGTTTGAGCAACAGCCATACTGCTTCTACACAACATTCTTCACACCGTCTGTTTACGTCACCGAGACACATTTCACCTCCTCCAGCTGCGGATTCATGAGCGCCCAGTGATAAACCCTGTCAGGATCTGTCAAGAGTGTATGATATGTGCATTATAACAACAACACCACGGTTAAGAATTAACAGGCGCTGATGATAAAAATGCCCCTGGAAGGTCATAAAAATGGCTCTTAAAAATGAGCAGCTAAAAGAAGTTAAAACAAATCTTACTTTAATGTGACCTTAGGACGAGTTCTCCCAGGCAGTGAGAGCAAAACAACGAATGAAAACAGCAGCGATGAAACAAACAGCACATAAAATAACAAACAGAAGACAGCAGCGATCACCATGAACCCAAAATGTAAACAAAAATAAGTTTATAAATCTTTTATGAGTGATTTCAAAGCCAACACCAGTTCATACTGCACCTTTCTCTTAAACAAGGTTACAAGGTGTTCAAAGAGGATGAAAGAACAGTGAAAGGACCACGCAGTACAACTGCAGGACACAACACATCAGACCACTAGTTAATGTTCATACTGGTTTCTGCCTCACTCATTACACTTTGCACATTTTTTTCTCTGTTCAGATAATCATTACCATTATAAGCATTATTTTTGTACTTATTATACTGTGCATTTATTATCAGTCATCTTATAATTTATTATTTTTAATCTACCATTTGCAAACTTGTATTACCCTTGGCACATTTACGGTTGCACTGCACACTTTACTTCTGTTACAGTCATTTTATGTTACTTTTTTAACTAGTTTTTACCTTTGTTAAGTACGTTATACCTCTTTTCTTACTGTATGTTGAGCGACGAGTCCTGCAACAAAGCAATTTCCCTGCGGGGATCAATAAAGTTTTCTGAATCTGAATCTGAATCTGAATAAATACATTAAGGACCAATGGTGGAAAGATTCATAGTTTTTATTAAATTTTCACAAAACGTACTTCATATTTTTCATTAGATACTCTTAAATAAAGAACAGGCATTATCTGTAGAAAATGACAGACAAATTGACGGCACCTGGGTATAGAAGTGTTAAACTTGTGGGCAACATTTTCCACTGAGTATTTCTGTTTCTGACTCTTTCTCCCTCTTTCATTCCTCACTTGTTGTCATCATGATCACATCTCTACTAGCAGTCGGAGCTGCTGGAGGCCCAGAGGTCTCTCCAGGACCGTAGGGAGCTGTTGGAGCAGACGTGTCTGAGCCACACCAGGAAGCGCAGGGTGCTTTCCAACGAGGATCTCAAACACCTTATTGTCGATGATAAACACAGCCTTATCTACTGCTACGTCCCCAAGGTTGGCAAACCTGAGATGCATGAGTGCAGCTGAGGTTACACTCCGCAAATGACATCCATCATATTTCATCTTGTCCTGAGTCTTGTCCTATCCAATCTAACATAAAACACAGGATGAGATCTTGTCACCTTTTTACTATGCCAGTTAATTTGCTTCAAGAACTTTCATGAAAACGAAACAAATTCTTATTCCTTTTCATATTGTACTCATCACTTCCAGGTGGCCTGCACCAACTGGAAGCGTGTCTTGATGGTCCTAACTAGTGATGGTCGCTACACCGATCCCCTTGCCATCCCTGCCAATGAGGCTCATGTGCCAGGTAACCTTCGCACGCTCTCCGAGTTCTCCGTCCCCGAGATCAACCAGCGCCTCCGCAGCTACCTCAAATTCATCTTCGTGCGGGAGCCCTTTGAGCGTCTGGTGTCTGCATACCGGAACAAGTTCACACGGAGCTACAACACGGCTTTCCACAAGCGCTACGGGACCAAGATCATCCGCCGCCACCGACTCAACCCGAAACCTGAGGCGCTGGAGAAAGGCAATGACGTTTCCTTCCAGGAGTTTGTCCAGTACCTGGTTGACCCTCGGACTCAACGAGAGGGACCTTTCAATGAGCACTGGGAGCGGGTGCACTCCCTCTGCCACCCCTGTCTGATCCACTACGATGTGGTGGGGAAGTATGAGACCCTGGAGCCGGACGCCCAGGCCGTGCTCCGATTAGCCAGTGTGGAGGGGACGGTTCAATTTCCAACCTCCGGTAAGAGCACCCGGACTGATGAAGACATGGCTGCGCGCTTCTTTAAGAACATCAGTCCTCTCTATCAGAAAAAATTATTCAACATGTACCGGATGGACTTCCTCCTATTCAATTACTCCACACCACAGTACCTCAGGACTCGATGAGGGGGAAGGGAAAAGTTGACTTTAGTGCCAGGGATGAAACTTACCCATTGAGGGTATTTATTAGCAGGCTTGATATCTTCTCCATCCACATTGTACTTTTCCAGTTGCCATGGGCTTGCAGGCTGTTAAGAGTTTCCATCCCTGCCCAGAAAGGCCTCTCCATCAGGAGCAGTGGCCTTTCACAACAATTCTCTTTCAAAAACTATGCAGTATGACTTGGATTACAGTGAACTTCCTCAGTGGAACTATTGCTTCCTTGGAGGGTAACGAAGGCAGGTCATGCCATATTGTCCTAAGTTCCATTTGTAATATGCAAAGAAAGTGCATGTGTCAAACAAAAACTGGAATCAGTCAAAACGTGGAGACCTCAACATTTTATAACCATCCAAATAATTGATTGTTTTACTCTCAATGTGGAAATATCAGAAAATTGTCTTTGTAAAGTCTTCTTGTGAAATGAAATTTCAGTGTTTTTGATGCTTACCAGAACAAATCTCATGCATGTCTCCAGTGATGAGAGGTTGTCCCCAAAATGTATTTAAAATGCAGGTGATGCATTCGCTTTCTGTGCACAGGGTGCATGTATGTTAGGGCTTTGGATCCAGTTCAAATTCAGTATTTATTTTTTATTCACCTTGTGACCGTCAGTACTCTTTTTGTCACCTGGGGGGATTCCCTTTGATTCTGTTCTATTAGGCCTCTATAAGTAATTGTGTTTGAACTGGTGTAATGTGCCTTGCTAGAAGTCCTTCAATGCCTGCTACAGTAAACATTCTCTGATGGCTTTTTCCCCCTTAAATTGAGCCATAAAGGAGAAGTTACACTTTTAAGAAGCAGGTTCTTCTCTTGCACGAGGATACACATTAATGTGCAGACTGTGAAACTGATTGCAGCAAATTATCTCAAAGCACCTACAACATCTCTGTAAGACCTTTATTTATTTATATTGAGGCTTAAAGTATTTATTATCAGATTATCATTTTATGATTATGAATGAACTTTATATGAAAGAGTATTTGAAGATTTTCCTCTCTTTCAGAGGGACTATTTGGTTGTGTGGAAAGTCAAATGCTGTCTAAGCTTTTGCACATAAACTGATGCCAAATTGAAGCCTTCTGGGGGATTATAAAACTTGAATACAGCAGGAACACACTTTTTTCCATGCTTGATCAAATCCCAACTCAAAAAATATCATCTGTGCTTATGACTTATGAAGGCATTTGTTCACACTATCTTACATGTATACCTGAGTATCATTTTCAGTGAGACTCACAGTCGTTCCCAAATTCCAGTAATAGCTTGGATCCCCCCTCTATCGCTGTCCGTATTTAGCTCTGGGCAGGTAGGCTGGACAAACAACCACGTAGCTGTGGTTAGAGCTGGGTCTGGCCCAGCACTGTGCCTGGTCAGAGCTCCCCTTGTTAGGGCCAACACAGGCACATGAAGGGTTAAACCACCCACAGGCATTGCCACTGCAGGGCCTTGTTCAGCGAATGTCATGGAATTTATGGTGGGAATGTATGGTAATAGCATGGAGTTTAGGGTAGAGATGTTTATTAATGGTGTGCACTGCACGAAATATCCATCTTAATGAATTATTGTGGCCACATTGAATCCTAACATCTATTTTCTCTTTAAACAAGTGATAAAACCTGACAAAGGTGTGAGATAATATTTTTAATTCAAAATTTCTTGAATTAAGTGTTTTATCTTGTTATTATTTGAATGATGTGCCTTATTCTGCCTTGTTATTGTAACTTCCTGACACTGCAGTAGGGACAGGTAGAGTTATCTCATTTCATTGGAGGATTTTTTTACGGGTTTAAAGAATAATTTGATTTGAAGACCATGACTATGTGACTAAATGACTTGTTAAAGGAAAGTTCCACCCACTTAAACTCTTAACATTGTTCTGTGCAAACTACAATCCAAGTCGTATTTTGTGATGAAGTGTCAGAATTTATTTCATTGGTGCACCCAGGTTGCCTCAACCTGCCTTGCGTACCTTTACCTAAGTTAGTGATTCTCTACATTTCCCAGAATGGCATTTAACAGCCCCTTGAGAATGGGTGTGAACTTGTTGCGTTCAGTATGTATAGGTAGAGAAAATCACAGCAATAGTGATAATGATAGCATAGAATTAGTTTTTTTAGACAAAGCAAGAACTGTGCCCGTGACTCAGAGCTAGCTGCTAGGCTGCATTGCATTCTGGTCTATTGAGGCCACTGTCTGCGGAGAAATTGGTCTCTCTTCTGCGATGGATTCCTCCCTGTGTGATTGTTGAACGTTTATGCAAACTGGCAGCACTTGCTCTTTGATTCAGATGGACTCACACTGTTGATGTTTTAGATGTTTTGGCTGCTCTGGGCATGATATCACATTATCTACATTTGGCCAGCTACCCCTCGGAATGAAAAAAACAAACAAACAAACAAATATCCCACCGAACTACACAATGGGCAACATCACCAGTAGCTGTTTCACAGTGTTACAGTGGTTAAGGGTGGACTTTCCTTTAAAATAGGCAGTTTTTCAAGCGTGGATATTAGATGAAGTACTTGCTCAAGAAGCAAGTCTATATTTTAGGCAGATGTGCCTGTGCTTGTGCTAGCTGCAAAGGCTGCCATTTAAACTACCAGGAAACTACATTTATTAACTTAACATGCTGTAGTTGCATGTTGTTTCTTAGCTTTCTTTTGTAAAATAATTTGTCTTGCTGAAAATAACCTAGGCTACTCCCAGGCAAGGCCATTGGGGAAAAAAATCATTGTATCCCTTTAGGCATGCTTTGAAAAGTGCAATATTTGTATGTGAGTATGAGTAGTGTGTAAAACTCGTCTTTATAAGTGACTTTCTCTTTTAATCAAGCCTGCCACCTTGTGTCCTATTTTATTTTTCTAACTGGCTATGCTTGCAACTATGGATTACAGGGTTTTTGTCTTTAATGTTCTCCAATATAACAGTATGTGATTTAAGCCATATTGTACAAGAAGCTGTGACTTGCCAAAACCCGATCACATGCTTCCACCGTTTTTTCCTTGCTGGGTCAATGACATACTGCACTAAATGTACCATTCCATTTTCTCATCATTTTTTCTGGCAAATGACCAAGCAACACAAAGGAATAGCCTGTTCCTTCTAAGGGATATAACATACGACGATCAGAGATGACTAGATGCAGCTGTGTGAACACAGCCAGTCAGACACCTCCATCCGTTTCTATACAGATACTGTCATAACTTAGATGTGTCACTGGGCAATGGTAATTCATTGTGAAATTTCAAACACAGCACAGTCAGTGAGAATTACTCATGCGCAAGCTTCTTTGTACCATGAAACTGTGAATGTAACCGATGTGCACTTGCTGATGTGATGGTTGGTTGGCTGGTTTTCTTGAATTGAGTTTCACCAAATATAGTTCCTGAACAGCAACACTGTGTATGTGTGATCACATTTTGTTCCTCACTTAGACAAAATTTCAAGCTCCAGTAATCCAAATTCCAACAGGGTACTTCAAACAGCAGTGACACATGTAGTAATAAAAGGTCATTTTTCTTTTTTTTTTAAAGGAATACTCCAACATTTTGGGCAAAACCCTTTTTCCAATTTACCCAGACTTAGAGAAGATGTTTGATACCATTTTCACCTCTGTGCGTCCACTGGTTTGGTTACTATGGGTAGTATTCCATGTTAGCCTCGCATAAAGACTTGAAGTCTAAAGGAGTCATTAGCCTATCTCTGTCAAAATGAAAAAACAAACCTTTCAGGAACTCTGAAACTCTCTTATTTACATAATGTATCATGTGCATTTGAAATACCTCTTGGAATTAAAGAAAAAAAAAAGAGTTAGATGGCAGATAGATGGTAGGAACTATAACCGCTGACTTGACTTTCTTGACTGAATGACTCTTTTTTTTAATTCCAAGACATGTATTTCATGACCTTATAATACATATGATACATTGTGTAAATAAGACTTCAGGCTTCAGAGTTGCTGTAAGGTTTATTTTTTCACTTTGATGGCTAATGACTCCCGTAGACTTCAAGTCTTTATACTAAGCTAACATGAAACGATAACCATTGGAACTGCACCACTGGACATACAGAGGTGAAAATGGTATCCAACATCTTGTCTTAGTCTGGGTAAGTCAGAAAAAAAACCTTCCCTAAATTAAATTCACCCTTTGAAGGGCTACATTACAATGGCAATAATTGCACTGCTTGACACTGTAAAGAAATTATGCCAAAAATAACCTTCATTGCATTATCCTGTTAATTTTTATTAAAATAGAACTATCCAGAGCCACAGAAAACACATGGACACTCACCAGACATCTGTCACATTTTAACTCCACATCTTTACACACATAGAGAGAAGACATAACAGGCGTGGAAGCTCAAGTGACAGTGACCACAGCAGTATTTAGGAAAGAAAAAAAAGGCAGTTTATAAAGTGTAGCATGTGTTGATAAAGTCCCTTAACTTAAAAAGTGGCAGTGTTGACATTAAAGTACAAAGTTTCACCTACACAAAGCATGAAAAAGGGACTGTTGCAATAGTTCAAATAAAGCTTCTATTTCAGGTTAAGTCAACAGAGTTGCTTCTATTTCGTCGACACTGATATGGTTGTAAGTGGACATTCTAGTTAAGACAAAGTTGTCATTGTTTTTGCATTCAAGGCAATCTTAGATGTATTGTTAAAACACTGGAGCAGCTTCACATCCAGGTATTCTGCTTTTTAACTCTTCTACCATGTACTATTTAAGACACAGTGGTGTGCTGTTACAAGACAAGCATAGTTGTGGCCTAATTCTCAAGCTCTAGTGAAACAAACTGATTTGCCAAATCCAAATATATTATAGGTCTATATTTCATGAGCGTTTAGTGTAAAAATTACTGTATAAGTGTCACAAGAAAAAGCTTTTAGCAACGCGCTATTAATACTGACAGACATCACATAGAAGATCAATTATGGACAAGACCACGGGTTATTTTCAGACGTCTCCTGTTTATGTGACACTATCTTTTCAGGGATTGTACGGCTCATTATGACAAGCAGCAGCAAACAGCGAGATTGTTGCGCTTCGTTTTTTGAGTGCATTTACATGCACATTTATATTTCACTGTTATTTTGTATCGTAAGTCTTCTTTTTGAGATGACGCAAGTAACATGAAAACTCTTAAACCCAATTGCAAAAGGCTGTTGAGGTGACACGGTCCGCATCCTGTGCAGACTCAAAGTAGCTGAGTCTACATGGCCCACATTTGTCCATGCCAACTGTGTCAGCTCAACCATTTGGTGACCTCTGGGGTGTCACACAAAGTTACGCTTTAATGCTGGGATATGGATGATCAGTTTACAGTACTTGGTTTTTGCAGTCTTAAGTTCTTTTTCCATGTTATTTAATAATAATAATAATAATAATAATAATAATAATAATAATAATTGTACTCTTATTTACTAACTGAAACTGAAGTATTAATGAGATTTGAAGATGCATATACAAATATACAAATAAATATTTTTCAAATTTCAAAGGTGATATAAATTAGTATCAAGAATACGGTGTACATGTGCGTGCACTCACTGCTGTAATGATGAGGTTTTATGGTTCCGATAGCGTCTTGAGATATTCTACTTTAATAATGAACAGTAAGGCTTTGTGGATCCCCCCTGTTAAAGGGACTGTTAGTATCAAGTACTGAGTGAATACCAAGGATCCTCAGGCTACACAGTCATTGTAAACACATAAACCTATGACCAATAAAAACACTGTCTCCAAATACCGTGGTCAATTCTTAAACAATTAACATCGGCCACACTTGAGGGAGCTGTCTATATCAGGTCTCAGATAGTATGGCTGCACAAAAAAAATAAAAAATAAAAAAACATCGGAAATGATTTGCTGAACATCGACATTATCATACAAATTGCACTACACGTGGACACAAATGTGGACAGAGGAGGACATTAGTTATTGCTTGTCATTTGCTCAGCTTGAATAACGCTAGTATTCCACATTACATTGGAATATCTAGTTTGGTGGTCTTTCTGAAACGTTAAATGCAGTCTCTCTGCATAGGGAAATAGCAAC
This sequence comes from Holocentrus rufus, assembly GCA_900302615.1. Lineage (NCBI taxonomy): Eukaryota > Metazoa > Chordata > Actinopteri > Holocentriformes > Holocentridae > Holocentrus > Holocentrus rufus. Next base: position 10,620 of record OMLF01001594.1, on the reverse strand, counting down.
AATCAGTTCCAGTTGCAGCTGCATTATGGACATTTCCAGATTTTTTCAATTAATTGTGCAGTCCTTTCCCACTAGGATCCTGCTGGGTCCTGCAAGCTCAATAAAGTGCTTGGGAACACACACTGTTCAGGCCTTGGAACAATTACTACCATGATTTGAAATAACCGAAAAAACAATCCTGTTGCTAATATGAGGCAGTATTATTTTGCACTGGCTAATTTAATAACAATGGTGCAACAATAGGCCATATGCATCTGCTTATTCCTCAATACATTTTGGAGACAGTGTGCCATCACTAGAGATGTGTATTCATTAGCATAAGGGTGTGGACGGATATGGACCCTGTCCATTTGAAAGATTCCAAGCTTGAGTGAAGGAACTTTAAGAAAAACAGCCTCATTTCTGACAGACATGATTTCAGTGGGTTTGATGGGACTTTCAAACTCTCAGCACATAAAGTGCGATACAACAATCAGTTCAAGTATGGAAGCTAGTGGAGTTACAGGTTTTTCTTGTGACAACAGCGAAACATTTCCTTGTATGTCACAGGAATATAATCTGAACTGTAAGAAAACATCTGCCTAGTTTAATCTAAATCAGTAGAGGAGTCTTTGACAGAAGATTCCAGTTGATGTTTTCCATTTCCCAAGCTCCAGCATGAATGCATAGTATAGCCCATCCACATATTTCAACATGTGGACTGTAGAAAGTCCATTGGTTGTCCATCCAGATCATCCAGTCCAGCCAGATCTCCAAACAGTCCAAAATGTCTCACAGTAATGACCGCTGAACCTTTCTTCAGAACTGTTCATAATTCAATGGGTTGAATACTGTCACATTGCATCATAGTGGCTACAAAGTCCTCTGAGGAACATTAGCTCAGGGATGAACATGTTTCAGAGTAGTAAACTCTGTCACCTATTCTTTCTCTCCACAAATGAGTGGCTTTGAATTTGGGTGCTGGGTGGGCTTCTTGGTACAACCCGGCCCTTTGACAAAGGTCAATGAAATGCTTTTTTTGTCCAATCAAAAGCATTTCTGTGTAAATCAAACAAAATCAGTGCAACAAGACAGTGGTTGGCTGAGAGTTCAGGGTAAGGAAGGGGAGAGGGGGATAAGGGATTTCAGAGAACCAGGCTATGGAGCAATGAGACGCAGCGGAAGCAGAGGGCCAAGAAGCCGGTACCCAGCAAGTCTCCCAGGGCGGTCAGGTAGGGGATCGAGAAGTTGTCTGGGTCCAGACTCCACCTCCACATCAGACGGACAATCAGGTCTGCCATGTACAGAAGGATGCCCACCTGGAGTGAAAACACAAATTCACAGGGAAGGAAGAGTAAGGTAGTAATAGGGTAGGTATTGCATGTATGGTTCTCTGTGCAAGAGCTCTGTCTTGCCTTGAAGTTTCCAAGAAGTGAAATCATTCAAGGTCTAAATGGGTCTGGACAATGCTGAACAGATAGGATCTGTGAGACTTGTTTGAACTACCACCATATTGCTCGGATGTCACGATTGCCATGTTTACAGAGAACTTCACCTTTGCCAGGCATGACAGAGCTCTTGGCTTGGCATCAAAGAACACAGCATATATTTTCCAGGTCTGTGTAATGCTAGAAAATAATACAGTCACACCATGCCTTGTAATGAATCTGACGTTTGATGCTAGCAGCCCAGATCGCAATAGCATTGAGGAGGTCAGAGAGGTCTTCGTCGTACAAGTGTGCTGAACTTTTGATTCTGGCCTGGAACCAGTCTCTTCTCACCAAGCTGTTGAAACACCAACAGCTGGTGCAGGTACTTTCACAGCTATGCTACAGGTCCCAGCAACCATTTTTTATGAGACTGTACACAGGTCGGTCATTTGGTACCTTCTGGTCAGAGGTTTCCAGAAGCAGCAACATGCCATGTGAAAGTTATTTATACATTTCTGCACCAATGAGGCCAAGACAAATCTGTGTACACATGATGTACCTGTCAACTAAAGCACTTCTGAATCCAGGGGCCACAGAGTTCATGTGGTACTGAGGACAGATTGCCTTTTATACTTTTGAGCTGTATTGGAACTGCCAGACTGGTGAAATTTCTGTTCCCATACTTCTTGTAGAATGTAAGTAAATGCCCACAGTGTGTGTATCAAATGGCGTCATTTACCTGAAGCAGAGCAGCACACAGGTAGCAGATGGTGAAGGCTAGGGTGATGGGTGCCTCCTCTCCCTGGAGCAGAGAGATGGCATAGAGGAAGACCAGGTGACCAGGGACCACCAGCAGCAGCAGAACCCGGGCTGACTTGGAGTTCACTCCTGGGAAACAAACAGACGAGACGCATCCATTTGCTTTGGAAGTCAGAACATGTTCCTCAAACCCTGCCTTAAGCTTGGATCACATGTGATCCGTAATGCAATGGTGTTGCTGCAGACCTCTACACAGGGATCCTGTGGTGCCACCATAAAGAAAAGAAACTTATCAGGCCAGGCATTTTTGTGGCACCTCTGATCCACTGAAAAATGTTTCATGACAAAAACTTTACAAAGAGTTGGCCCAATTCCTAACAACACATCACCCATTGTAGTTAACACATGCTTTTTCAAGAAATAAGTTGAATGAATTCAATTGTGCAACAGTTTATTACAACACTGCAGCAGTAACAGATTCTCTCATGGGAATTTAATGTATTTCACACATTCAAAACTTTAAGTTTGAGATTTGCTACTGGACATTTGAGAGTTCAGTGAGTTCTCCAGCAGTTACTGTGCATTCAGATCACCATCACATTGCTGTGCTTCTGTCCAGTTGTAGGTCAGTGATAGGTGGGACTCACAGCAATGTTAGTACATGATTGGCTGCTGAGGGGCAACACTGCTTGAAAGCTCAGCTTTAACTATGTTTTCTATGTTTGGCGACAAAAGGCAACCATGATCAATATCAGTTTCTTGGATTGAGGATAATGCACAGACTTTCGGCTGCTGTTAGTCTCAGAGAGGTCATAGTTGACGGACCTTTGACCTCCTTATCATCGGTCGCTGGTAAAGTTATCCATCTAGGAATTTAAGCCTTTTTGACTGTTGCACTCTTTGGCTGCTTTGGCTGATTGCCTTAAGTTCAATGTAGATGTTCACTGTCTGATATGCATCCAACAAGCGAATTTTTGCCCTTTGAACACACATCTCGGGGGTAGTGCTTGTGTTACCTGAGCAGAAGAAGGTGATGCACGGGTTGGGCCAGTGCTGCCTCATCTTGTAGGGCAGCACCCCCGGGACACTCCAGCAGTGCAGGTAGGTAGAGATACGACTGGCCTGGATGGCCACCAGGTTGCCACCCACACCTAGACAGTAGGGAAAGACAAAGACACAAACGGCTGGGTACCAGACTGACTTGATTGAGCCATCAACTGAGTGTAACAGCAAGTGAGTGTGAAAGCATGCAAGCTTGAGTGAAACAAAAAAATCGCCCTTGGCCATGTTCAGCCTGGCTAGGATCACGGTCAGCCGACAGCACTTGAATCCATTGGTTGTGGCTTTGATTCTACCCAAAGAACATCAGGGTTTTGTTGCGTGCAAGAACCACCAAACAACCCACTATATGACTATCGCCCCACTCGCCATGATTTGCAAGGTAGATATTGATTTCACGTCACCAGCAACTGAAACAGGATGTTCTTTTCCACAAGTGACAGTAAACACGCTGTTTAGAATCAGTAACGCTTAATCTTCTAATGTCGTCGCCTGCCCACAGCTTTGGCCAAGTTATGAAACAAGCCTGGCTCGGCCGCCATCCACCCGGGATCTACGGAGAGTCGGGGCTGCTGTAATAAACCCCGTTGGCCAAGACACAGCTAAACCCAAGCTAGTGCAGTCACGGCATGTGAAAAGAAAATGTGACAAAGAGAGAAATAGACAGACAAAAGTTCTTCCCGAGACCTCGGAAAGACAAAAGAGCGGCGACGTGTGGAAAAGGTATGGAAAGTAAATCAGCCAGACGTTATGCAGTCATATGGTTCTGACAGTGAAATGTGACTCTGGGTGTGTAAAACCCATTAATGTGCGTTTCCCTTGGAGACTTGTACAGGACGTCGGGTAGTGACTGACATGTGGTGCACTGTCAAGATGGCACGGGATGCATCAAAGGTTTTATCCTCTCAGTCTGGTGCGAGTTGAGCCTTTATTTCACTCTTCAAAGCCAGAACCAAAACCCACTATTTTTTAAAAGTCCTCCTTAATTTCGGTGCCGACTAGGATATCTGTGCCTAATTCACTTCATCAAACACCTATCTGAGTGTGTACCTCCAAAACCACTACAGATGTTCTTTTGAGGGATGGAAAAGACTTTAAGTAAAGCATAATACTAGTTTATGCAAGCCAGCAAAGGAAAATGGGAAATTCAGACCAGATTGCCTAATTTAGCATTTAGCAGAGTGAGGGAGAGAAAGAGAGAGAAAGAGAGAGAGAGAGGAAGAATGAGAGAAGCAGCGTGACGATGAAGGAAGATAGGCACTGAGACAAAGACAAATGAGAAACAGTGACAAAGAGAGAGAGAGAGAGAGAGAGAGAGAGAGAGAGAGAGAGAGAGAGAGAGAAAAAGAGACACAGG
>OMLF01001588.1:1361-16323 GCA_900302615.1 Holocentrus rufus | reverse complement strand
TGCTGTGTATCCTGTCCATATTAGTTAGTGCTGTTTCCGCGTCAGGTGCACCACATTTCAATCTGGATCTACAAAATAATGGAAGACCATCATTATGCAGCAGGATCTGAAGCAGTCAAGACCCCAAAAGCTCCAGCAGGAAGTAGGGAAACAACTCAGAGACCAGAGAAGGCAAAGGACAAGGGTCAACATCAGTGTGGCTTTCCAAAGATGGAGAGATCTTATGCAGAAGAACAGCCTTCAAAGTGATGCTGAAGTCGCTTACTTTCTGCTGGATAGGTAAATAACACCTATAATATTTTTACGACCTCTGCCCTATTCGGATGGGATTAGTTTTCCGGCGGGGGGTAATGTAATATTTACCGGAGCATCTCTGCTATTTTAGTCCCGTCCGGACGGGAGTGCTCAGTCTGTAAAACTTTGTAAAAGTTAACTTTTACAGACTGAGCACTCCCGTGTCAGTAAAAACTACAGTGTTTTACCTGCTGTGAAACGCTCTCTAAAAATAGTGATACTAAACCCGTGCAATTCAAATCAGTTGACTCACAAATGCATTACAGACGTCCTGCGAGAGTAGGGCTTAATACGACTTTCTGTCTAGCCAAGTTCAATTACAGCATTTCCTTTTGATGACGCTAGTCTCAACATTATTACTCATTTCTTTTGACCTAAAAACAGCTGAGCACTTGCCACTGCCGGGGTTTCCTACGACATTGCGTAGGTTTGGGCACAATAGATGGTTTGTAGAGAACACTGGTGTTTTGACGATTTGGCATTTATTGTCTAAGCATAAATACACTCACCTAGATTTAACTTCTGTCTCTTAAATCATTCATGCTGTTTTTCGTTCATGCCGGTGGGTGTCGCAGTAGAGATTCCGAGCAGGGTGCTGCTTAACGCGAAGAAGAGATTTGGAGAAAATGACTTTGTGGACCTTTAAGTGTGGACGGCAATAATTATATTTTTGTGCTGTTCTCCTTTTGTGCTGTTCTCCTTGTGCTCTCCGTCAGAGGGTGGTACTGTGCCCTCTGTTTGTGTATATTTTGTGTATATTGTGTTTGTGTATATTGTTCAATTACAGGTGGTGGTTGGGGATTGGTTGAGAGACGGATGGCAGCGACTTTAAAATGACAGCTGACTGATGCCTCTTCCTTATCAACTCATTCTCATCTTCCAACCTGACCGTGCTGTTTGGGTATTTAGTGTTCCCCAAACTTTTGAACTGTGTATTGACTACCGACTATTGCCTCAGTGATTTTGCATTGACGATTGTTGTAAATAGTATTTAAAAGCAGTCCTGGTAGCTGTAGGGGTGAGAAGCCTTTTTTGTTTGATTGTTTTTCTCCTGTTAACATCGGGGAGTTAGGTAAGTGATCTGTATTTTGTTTTGTTTCTTTTGTTTGATCATAGGTAAGTTAGATTGAATAAGTGATTTTGTTTGTTGTTTTGGCCATGCTCTTCCTGATGTTGTTCTGCTACCTGTTGTTAAATAGATGAACTTATTTATTGGATTGCAACCACTGTGGCAGTGGTCCTCCTTGGGAGTGGGGAAAGAGGGAAGGCAAATTTGTGTTGCGCTCAGGTTTCCCCTAGGCCAGTCATAACACATATATTTCATTACCATGTAAAGCACATGATACATTGTGTAAATAAGACAGCTTCAGAGTTCCTGTAAGGTTTATTTTTTCATTTTGATGGAGCTAGGCTAATGACTCCTGTAGACTTCAAGTCTTTTTGCTAAACTAACATGAAATGCTAACCATGGGAAATGAATCAGTGGACATACAGAGCTGAAAATGGTATCGAACATGTTGTCTCACTCTGGAAAAAAAAGTAAAAAGGGTTGAGTAAATACATATTAATAATAAATAAAAAACAAGGCTGTGCATATATTCACAGCCTGGTTGTTTAGCTTATTTTTACATTACTAGAGGTAGAAATTGTCAAAAGAAATATTGCTCTATTCCTCTCACAAATACTATACACTCGTTTTTGTTAATTTTTTCTTCAAACATTTACATGAGTGAATATAAAATTTAGCCGAGAGTAAGACTGCATTAATTAAAAAAAAGGCATTGTCATCTTTGGCATCACAGTCATTATAACACCCTTATAGTGAAGATATGAATGTTATAATGATATAATGATATAATGATATAATGATAACTTTATTGATATATTTCCACAGTGTATAAGTAACTTTGCATGACCATAAATAAGGTAATCCATAAATAAAAGTTAAATGTTAAATCTTCTATTTTCAGTGTGAACAAAAAGGAATAAAAACTCTGTTGTCCATAAATTGTCATTAAACGACAAAAAAAAATATTAGTTAATTCAGCATTAACAAAAGTGACAACCTAAGAGGAGTAATTTACTTTGAAATACAGTAGAACCAACACATCCTCATATCTAAACGCCACAATAGGTCATTTGCCAATCACTCCCAAAACAACATGAGCGTTTTCAAAACGACATATATTTCTACCAGCCACTTTTGATGTCTGCTGTACAGTTCCAATTTGGTCCAGTTCTACCAGTTCTACCAGCTCTGGTAGAACATATTCAGTATTTTTTAAAGACAAATCACTAATGTAATCAAGTAACCCAGCAAGCAATAGACGTCATTTCAACGTCTCAGCTAGATATATCCCCCATTTAGTCCGGCTATGTGTAACCCACTTCTAGCCAAAATGATCTTGAAATTGGTTCCATTTAGTTTTTGCCAATGTAGTTTGCGAGATGTATGACATTCCATCATGTAAACAAAGTCAAAAGTGATTACAGGTGTTTAGCTTAATTTCTTTTACATGATCCATACATAGCCATGATTTAACGCCTAATTGAACTGGCTATTTGAAGCCCGGATTTTAAAGGTATCCTGTGTACATACTGTAGGTCTCTGACATACATATATGTGTGTCAATGTAGCCCCCCCCCCTCCCCGTTCCACAGTCTGTGCCTATTCTAAAACTCATAGAGTGGTAAAGGCCAGCTAAAAGTGGGTCTCTGCAGCTCAGTGCTTACAACTCAACGTAACCACACTATTGGTATCACATCTGTCTCATATGTAAACAAATAAGGGTTCTGCCATGGTCGGAATTTGCCACGTAACACCAGCACTGCGAGTATATCTGCATATAGGCTCAGGGCCAAAGTAGCTTGCCAGTTAGTGCCAGTGTACTTGGGGTCGCCTCCCAAACCAATGTTCAGCCTTTGCAATGAAACCTTTCAACACACAAGAAAGACATGACCACTGCACTGAGACCAAAGACTGAGACTGAGAATTGAATCAACTGAATATAACAATTTTGTCATGACAAACCAATTGAGATATTATTGAAAATTACATCTTGTCATTAGCAATTGGAGCAGATGATTCTATTTACATCTCATTCTCAATAGAGACCTAGAGACAGATGGAGAGAGAAATATCTTCATTGTACCTGACACACTGGCTAATCAGAAACTATCAACCTAGTAAACCATTCAGGCAGGCACACACACATGCGCGCACACAAATGAATTCTGTAACATATCTGAAGTGACATTTGGAAGTCAGGGAATGAGGTTACAGAGTGGCAAGTGGAAAACCAACCAGCAATTATATCCATCTCATCAAGCTTAGCCCCCTCCCCTGACACCCAAACGCACACTCTCATGCACATGCAATCTTCATATTCAAGATTAATAACTGGATACCACTGTGATATAATAAAATGAAACCTTAATTTGTAATGAAGCAAAATAAAGCCTTTTGTGGCTCCCTGTCCAAAGAAGAGACAGAGCACTGCATTTAGCTAAACAGTTTTATCATTAAAAAATGTGGGGAAAAAAGGTATGGTTGTACGCAAGAATTTTACATACAAATAATGGCACTAATTGTTCTGTATGCTAGACAACCTATTTCCAAACTGTTATACATGCACCCCCCAGTAGTACCCCCAGGAGCAGAAAGTGTAATTTTATTTCTGTGGACTGTGGGCCTGTAAAGCCCTTTGAGACTGTAACAGTGATTAAGGGCTCAAAATAAACTAAACACCTGTCATTTGTTCAGTTTATTTTTTTCTCAGTTGTAAAGCACTTTGGCTACATAATAATGATAATGATAATAATAATAATAGAAGACTAAAAATAACGTAACTAATTCAAGATGAAGACATGTTTGTTTGAAAAACATTCTAGGCATATAACATTAATATGTACTTAATATGTTACCTGTAGAGTGCTGACATGTATTGGTGTCCCACCAGTACCATTGACAGTGTTATTAGTTTTATTTGGGGTCTTCTTTCCTTCTTTTTCTTTCAGAGCTTTCTCCTTGGTAGCCATTTTGGCTTTCTCCTCTTCAATCAGCTTTGGACTGTTCAACATCACCTAGAGAGAGAGAGAAAAAAATCTTGCTGCATATTCATATTGTTAGATATACAGTATTTGTCTATTTGTGTTACTCCATTACAGAAATATGCCTTGCCAAAATTATTGGTCTCATTTCCTCCCCATTACAGTAGAGCTTTGATTGGGCCCCAAAAATCAGGCCAAGCCCGACCTGAGGCCGAAAGAATTCTGTCTGAGCCCATCCCGACCTGACCTACAACAAGCCACATTGGGCCCGAGCTCAATATTACATTGCTTTCCCACGCACTTTGTCCAACTAAGACGTCCCATTATGGTTCAAATAATTTAAGTTGTGTCAACGTCCGTGACGTTACATGGCCATCAGCTGGACGTCCTTCCTGGGCGTTCAGGCAACGTCAAAATATGTCTGTCCCATGAACGGGCCAATTTAGCTATTATGAAATAATTTATGTACACAGTGTGCATTCAGCAGCGTTATACATCCTATATGTCCAGATTAACAACTCAATATGCTACACGTTCTGAAATGGTCTAACCAACGTCCTGTCTGACCCAGATGTCTATTAGCCTATATGTTTTAACAATGTGTATCTTACAAGATAATCCTGATATACTCATACAGAACCACTTTTGATGTCTGCTGTACAGTTCCAATTTGGTCCAGTTAACATTCTGGTCAGACCTGGATGTCTCCAAGCCACACAAGTGTCTTTTTTTTCCAAGGTATCCTGTGTACATACTGTAGGTCTGTACCATGAATTTAACAATACTTTGATGACTTATAATACTTACACATTTTATTACAACTATAGCATGAAAATTTCAATCGACCACATTTTGAATAAACTATACATAAAACCACAAGTCAAGAGTTAAGAAAATTTAATACAATATATGTTTTGTAGATATTTTTCAAAAATGCAAGTATTGTACGACCAAAATTCAACAGCACAGCATGCAACAACACAAATCAGCACTACCATATAGCCCAATGGGCTTCTGTCAAAACCAAAATGAACTTATAAAAACTTGATCTCAAAACATATTGTCATTTTAATGTTCATATGTAGCCCTGCTCCTTCACTGCTCTTTGATGAATGCCTCTCCCTGACTCCCTGTCTGCATTCAAATCATGTTCAGTGGCGTTGGCATCCCATCTCTTCATCTGTGAAACATAATGACCACAGTTGGAATAGGACAGAAAAAAAACAACATAACAGCTGTGTAAAGTTATGTATGTTATTTGGGCTGCAATCTGATGTGGAATAGGACAAAAAAAACAACAACATAACAGCTGTGTAAAGTTATGTATGTTATTTGGGCTGCAATCTGGTGTGGTTGTTCTAACTACTTGGCTAATTAGCCTACTTCAAGTACACACAGTATGAGGCCAACAACTGTTTCTTCAATCACACTTTCTTTAAAAATAATATTATGTTGCAATAAAACACTGGAACACAATCTGACACAAGTTAAATCAGGCTAACAGGCCAACAACGCTAATCTTGGCTAAAAACGCTAGCAGGCCATTAAATAACAAATGAACGTACCACTTATATTTAAGGCTGGAACTGTTTCAGTATGAGAACAGAATTAATAGCAAAATGCACATGTAAACGTCAAATACATTTCCTCACCTTCACCTCAGTGTCAATGTCTCTCGCAAGATTTCCGGTCAGAGTCAAAATATTACATAGAAAAGCAAAAAGAATGTATGAGTTGATGTTATATAGAGCTTATAAGCCACAATTTGTTAACCTGATATGGGAATTTGTCCACTAAAATGAGATTGTGAAAAAGTATGGACTGGTGTTAAGATGGGACCCAAATTGGATGTGTAAAGGACGTCCCCTTGTGGACGTCTGCTGACAACCATTTCAAAACCAAAAACAGACCAGACGAAATTGAGTTTTCTTTGCACAATGGAAACAACAATATGCATATGTGTAGTGCATGGATGTGCACACATCAATAATATGCTCATTATTTCCTGGTTTGTAGGAAGGTCGGACAGGGCCATTATCGGACATGAAAACAACGTCACCATCTGGCCATCTGGCTCATAACCACCTTGCAGATTTTGGTGTCCGACCAGAACCATAATTGGCTGGGGACATGACGTCACCGTCCGAACAATGTTTGCTGGGTTAGGCTATAAATTGACCAGTGAAAAAAAAAAACACAAGGAAGGAATAACATCAGACTTTGCACATTACCGAGAAATTTAATGACAGAAATCTGTTCCGTGCAAGCTGGGTCTGGTAAAAACTTAACAATTGTTCTCATTTTAGGGGGACTTCCGGGAACCCATGTGCGAGACAGATGTGTAATTTTTTGCTCTGTCTCTATTGGCTTGAAATCATCTCCCAAATTGAGAATTTCAGCTCGCTAATGTATACAGCAGGAAGATGAGTGGGAATAAGTCACAGAGAGGCCAGATGAGTTCAAAAAATCTACCGACTGGACAATTAACAACAAAGAAAGACCAAATGGACACCTCCGACGATGAAAATGGCGCCGTGCTAACTAGCAAAGAAACTAGGGAACCCGGAGATGAACTGCTTCGTGAAATTCACTCCATCTCCAAAGACCTCCGCGAATTCAAAAGTGATATACACACGGCCATCTCCAAACTTAAAGTAGATTTAAAGAAGGACCTGAAAGATGAGATGACAACGCTAAAACATGAGCTTAACCACAAGCTAGCAGAAATGGGGAGGACAGTTCAAGCTCAAGGCCAGGCTATTACAGAGGCTGAGGAGCGCATTTCCGAAGTTGAAGCAAGCGCCTCAGTAACCAAAGATACCCTACTCTGTCTGCTAAAAGAACAACGCAAACTGCGGGAAAAAGTGACCGATCTGGAAAGCAGGTCCAGAAGAAACAATATTAGGACGGTGTGCCCGAGGACGCTGAGGGCGACTCGATGATAAAGTTTGTGGAAAACTTACTGACCACGGAGCTTCCCTTACCTGAAGGCATCTCTCTCAAAATCCAGCGTGCTCACAGAGCTTTGGCTCAGAAGCCGGGACCCGATGCCACCCCTCGGTCCATTGTCATAAACTTCCTCCAGTTTGATGTCAAAGAAACTGTCCTCAAACTAGCTTGGAAAAAGAAAGTCCTCATTAACAACAAGCAGGTTTTCTTCGACCACGACTATGCCTACGAGGTCATGGAGAAACGCAGAGCTTATGGAGGAATTAAAAAAGCACTCAAAGAGCAGGGTATTCGCTTCCAGTCTCCATTCACGAGGATCCGCATTCACTGGAGCACCGGCCCACGGACCTACGAGGATGCACAGTCAGCTGCGCGGGAGCTGAACGCGCGGGGGATTCCCGTAAACACCGCTAGAGAGGAGCCGGGTTCCAGCATGGAGGAGCGTGTACTGGAGGCATTTTCATGGCAACAGACAGACACAGGAGGCACAACGGGACGAATGGAGACGCGAGTTAAATTAAAGGATTGGTGGCCATACAGTAAAACAATAGGATAACTGTATGTGTTTTTCTGCCCTCTCATTTAAAAGTAATGCAAGGTGCCGATTGAGCAGGCAAGCGTTACAACTTTATGTTGGACTCATCTAGAGGTTGTGGGATGTACGTGCTGGACAGTCATTCCCCCACTAGGGAGGGCCCCAACCACTCGGGGGGCCACAACCCTCCACCTTCCAACAGGGACTTAAGAGGGACAACGGTCCCTCTTTTCCGGGAAGTATACACTTATGTTCTAATGTTCTTGAATTTATGTTATTGTTCTATGTTACAAGCAGGGGAGATTTGCTTCTTTATTTTCACCGTGAGTGATCTGCACTTGAGGAGTTCACTACTACATGTATACAGTGTTGTGCTCAAACCTAAACATTTGGTGACTTATACATTATGGTAAAGTTAATTTCATTAAATGTTAAAGAGCTCCTTAGTCCAATCAAACAGTCCAAAATTCTTACAAAATTAAAGAGAGAGAATATAGACATTGCATTCTTGCAAGAAACTCATATGATGGGAAAAGATCACGAAAAACTTAAAAGACAGGGATTTAAATATGTGTTTGCTTCAACAAATGGATCAAAACACACAAGAGGGGTTGTCATACTCATTTCGGGGAGAATAATACATGAACATATACTCACAACTAATGATAAAGAAGGCAGATTCATAATGATAAAGGGGAGAGTTGATGGGAATTTATTTACCTTCTACAATGTATACATCCCCCCGGGATCAGAACCTGACTTTTACACATGAATCCTGGATAAGATTGCAACAAAAGCCCAAGGGACTCTCATATGTGGAGGGGATTTTAATATAACTCTGAACCCTCGTCTTGACTCATCAGGAACAAGAACATCCCAAACCCAGAAAATAACTAAGAAAATAAACTCAATGATGATAGAAATAGGACTAATTGATGTGTGCCTGAATCCATTAACCAGAGATTATACCTTTTTTTTCATCTCCACATTCAACATATTCAAGAATTGATTACTTTCTACTGTTTGGTATAGATCTCAGAAAAGTGCAACATTGCCATATTGGAACGATGGATTTTTCCGACCACTGCCCATTATACTTATCCCTAATAACTACATACAGACACAAACTTACTCACTGCAGGTTTAACTCTAGCATATTGAACAGAATTGAACAGTTTGCAAAAGATATATCAGACTACTTAGAACATAATGACAATGGTGAGGTGTCTCCACCCGTCGTCTGGGATGCCTGTAAAGCAGTAATGAGAGGTAAAGTGATTGCTGTAACATCTTTTCTGTCTGCAATATGATTTGAAAAAATTAGAATCCAAACATAAAGACTCAAGCGATCCCAAAATTAAACTAGAAATGACAAGCGAAAGAAACCAGATTGAGGAAATAAACAGACAAGAAACTCAGAAGAAATTAATATATACTAAACAAAACTACTATGAAGGCGGTACCAAGTATACAAAATTATTGTCCTATAAACTACAAAGACAACAGGCAGATAACACAATATATAAGATAAGAGACCCCGAATCCAAGGAAATCTACCATTAAATCTACCATCAGACATTAAAGAATGCTTTAAGAACTATTACAAAAATCTATATTCACAACCTCACACTGATAATGACCAGAAAATGGAGAGACTATTCAAATCATTAAAATCACCAACTCTTACTGAAGATCAAAATAAAGGACTAGTTTCTCAAATAACAAAAGAGGAAATCTATTTGGCCACAGCCAGGTTGAAAAATAACAAATCCCCAGGAACCAACGGATTTACTTCAGAGTGGTACAAAAATCTAAAAGATGCACTGATACCTATTTTACTAAAAAAATTCAATTGGGTTCTGACAAAGGGGGAAATTCCTGATTCATGGAATGAGGCAATTATATTAGTAATACCTAAGGGTGAGAAGGATAAACTAGATTGCGCAAATTACAGACCAATTACTGTTCTTAATCTGGACTACAAATTATTTACGTCAATCAGTGCCGAAAGACTTGGAAAAATTATACCTGGGATAATCAATTTGGATCAAACAGGATTTATTTCATCGCGTCAGACACATGTAAACATCAGAAGGTCCTTACATATTATTAGACACATAAATCAAAATAAAATACAGGCTATGTTGATAAGCTTAGATGCTCAAAAAGCTTTTGATTCAGTTCGAAGGAAATTCTTATTTAAAGCTATGGAAAATTTTGGATTCGACAAAGTAATTATCAAGACAATAGAGGCTATATACAACAAGCCATCAGCGAAATTGAAAATCAATGGTGAGCTAACTGGTTCTTTTGGGCTCGGGAGATCTTCGAGACAGGGCTGCCCATTAAGTCCACTTTTATTTGCAATTTTTATTGAACCGCTGGCACAGTGGATCAGACAAAAGCTGGCCCTGTTTGCAGATGACGTCTTTGTGTACCTCTCAAGCCCAACAGATTCACTACCTGAGCTGATGTCTGTGCTGGAGGAGTACAGGTCATACTCGGGCTATAAACTAAATGAACAAAAACCCAGGTCATTAACATTCAATACAACCCACCTCAGTATCTTCGTTCAAGGTATCAACTGGACTGGGATAAGAAATCTGTAAAATATTTGGGAATCTTCTTGCCAATTGATTTATCTAAATTAGAAGAAATGAATTACGGCCCTCTGAAAAAGCAAATTATTTCTTACATCAACAGATGGAATTTAATCCCTTACCTAAGTATAAGTTCACGTATCGACTCAATTAGGATGAACGTCCTACCAAGACTTCTTAACCTATTTCAATCAGTGCCTATTGAAAAACCAGAACAGTACTTTTCAGAGTGGGATAAAATTATTTCTCGATTTATTTGGGCTGGAAAAAAGCTAAGAGTAAGATATAAAATTTTGCAACTACCCAAGGAGAGAGGAGGATTGGCTCTTCCATGTCTAGTAGATTATTACAGAGCTGCTCAACTGAAACCACTGATTGGCTGGTGCAAGCCCAATTACAGATCTAGATGGAAAGAGATAGAGAGCTCAATGGGGAAAAGACTGGGAGTCTTTTCCCCATTGAGCTCTAGTGCATTAATAGGAGACCCTTCATTAACTGGTCACTTGACGGACTCTGATAACCCATATATAATTAGCTCCTTAAAGACATGGAAGGAACTGATTAAAAAATACCAACTGAAAGGGAAGGTTGAAATCTTAAAGTGGTTTGCCTATGATCCGGAATTCTTACCCAGCAAACATGACACGAGGTTCAAAGGTTGGACTGCAAATGGTCTTACAACATACTCCACACTCCTAAAAAGAGGTACAATGTTGAGCTTCCAGGACCTACAAGACAACTATAATCTACAAAATCAGGATCATTTTAGGTACTTACAAATAAGAGACTTTAATAGGGGGGGGGGAAATCTAAGGATAACACAACAATTGGAGACGAAATCTTGGATATTTTCCAAAAAGCCTGCAATGATGGTGCTTACCAAAAAATAATTTCCAGGCTATATCATGCTCTCCAGAACTTAAAGGGAGACCATACTCTTTTCATTAAAACAAGATGGGAAGCAGAGGGCAATATCACAATAACGGTGGAAGAATGGAATAGAATCTGCAGACAGCAACAGTTGACAACAAGCTCCCCTTCATGGAGGGAATACAGTTGGAAGAACTTGACTCGATTCTTCTGTACCCCAGCAGAGAAAACTAAGTACTCTGATCAGACTGCTTGCTGGAGGCCCTGTGGAAGTACTGTGGCAAACCACTTCCATATCTTTTGGGATTGTCCCTCTGTGGCTCCATTTTGGAGATGTGTCCATGGCGTCCTGGAAGCAGTTTTTAAGTTTAAAATCTGCTTTAACTTTAAAATCATGTACCTCAATGATATACAAGAACTTAAAGGTGCAAAGAGAGATAAATGTTTATTGAGACTACTGTTAGTAGCAAGCAAGAAGGCTCTGACCAGAAAATGGCTGAAAAGAGATATACCTACTATAAATGACTGGATTGATGTTGTTTACAGTATATATGCTATTGAGAGAATCACATTTAAACTGAGATGTAAAAATGACACCTTTGCTGAAATTTGGCTCACCTACGTTTTAACTGTAAGGCCTGATTTTGTATAGTAAGCCCCAATGGGGGACATATCTTCAAACTTTACCACAAAGAACAGAATTAATATGGATATTAATAATTAATATGAGCATATTGATGTATGTGTGGACTAAATGCTGCATGAGTGATGGACCCTCCTCCTGCTGTTTTTTTTTTTTTTTTGTTATTGTTTGTATCTATGTTATGTTCTCTCAAAACAACAATAAAAAGTAAATGAAAAAAAAAAACTTAACAATTAACAATAACCTACTGAGGTAGGTTATATTTCTTTCTTTTTGCAGCTAAGAGAGCAACACTCGACCTGACCTGTCGGGCTGGGCCGCTCTCGGATCTCAGCAGACAATCAAACCTCTACATTACAGCACCCTGCTTTGGTCCAGGAAATAAAATGTGAAAACTTCCAGGTCCAGTGTGACAGCAAAGCTTCCCTGGAGACAGCAGCATCACTCCACCACTCCCAAGCTCCTCAGCAGCTTCACCCAGACAAGGTCTGAGCAGTGGATAATAAGGCATAACTGATGCCCATTAAACCTCAGCACCACTGCCATAGAAGAAGAAATGGATTACACACACCAACCCTGTGGAGATTGAACACTGCTTCCACTTCATCAGCACTGGTACGCAGGGCTCCCACTGCTTCACACACAGTCATCACCTCTTGCCTCTCATTCATGCCATCTCCAGATTTACTAAGGTTATGTTGTGTTGTGTTTGCACAGCATAGCATTTTTTGCATGAGCTGCTTGAGCCATGTGTATTCATTCATCATTCAGTTTTCATCATATTCAGTAAGAAATTCTTAAAAATCAAACTATGGCACAAACAAGCACAAGTAGAGAGCAGCGCAAAAGCAAATACCCCTCTCCATCACCAATTTAAAGTGTAAATTGCTACTTCAGCTGTACCCAGATAGCAAGCTACGTCAGGCCAACATCGACTTTAGGTTCGTATTGGTCAGCTTTGATGGCAGTGGATTACTGACAGTTTGTTTTATTTATTTAATACCTAGCTTTTGGGCTATATACAGTAAATGGTAAAAATTACTTTACAGTATTGTGTTGATTATAAACAGGAATATTGTTATTCATCAAATATGGACAGTATAATAATGTTTAAAACTCAAAAAAGTTATTTAGTGTTGAGTTACCCTTTAAAATGTAGGTAAACCCACGTTAGGTAACATTAAAATTACTTGTGAACATTTAAAATGAACTTGCTAACAGCTAAATTTCAGCCCAGGTGTCAGCTAGCTAATTCTGCTAGCTTCATCTCCAAGTCTTTATGGGTAATTCAGAGCACAAAGGAGAATATGGTAGGACATTTGTTGGACAGCTACTGGTTTCTAGTAAAATTACACTTAACCCAATTAACTTAATTGACGGTGAAATAAACTGGTGCAGGTAAGGTGCAAGCAGAACCTGCTTCAGCACTCTTTCACCTAGTGGGGCATTGCAGCTGATACAGTGTTTGTTTCTATGTAGTAAACTGAAAAATTTAAATAGAAAAAGTTGGTATTGGGTATAAACCAAAATTATAAAGAATGCCTAAGCATTTACAATAAGCAAAATTAGTATTTTGCTTATTGTAATGTCACTTCTTGGACCATTTTCAAATGCTTTATATCCCTAAAATCTATACAACCTAAGCTAAAAGACCATGTGAGTCAATAAATCATAAGAACTGAGTACAGAATTGAGATTGTATCATACATTTTAAAAAATAGAAAAATTGGCCATTTTTTTCATCAAATTTCACTGATTATGCACTCAAACATATTGTCTCAAACATAATAATTCTGAATGGACAAACAAGAACAAAATATTTCTCAACTCTCTGAAAGTTATTTGAACCTTGTACATTTCTTATGTTTGAGAAATGCTAATTTTTATAACAGAGACAAATACCATTTTGATACAGTAATTTCATCTGCCATATGAATATTATTTCACTGCCTACATTGGTATTTTTGCGTATTGTAATGTAATTTCTTGGAATATCTTCAAATGCTTCATATCGCTAAAATCTTTACAACCTAAGCTAAAAGTCATGTAAGTTAGGGTTAGCAACTGGCTTTATCCTATCACCATTATATCTCTTTCTGATCCACCTCTGATATGACTTTTTGATCTGCTTCCTCTGCTCTTTTGGCACCACTGCACGGCGCAACCGTGCGTTTCCGCTACTTAAAATATGTTACATCGTTATGAAGCCTTAGCTTTAAGCTGCAAAAAGAATTATTGATCTTGCTAATATAGTTTTCATTTTAGAGCCAGTTCAACAGGACTACCCAAAAAACGACCTCCCGGCATTTCACGGCGCCCCCCACAGCGCCCCTGTGTTTTGGGTGACACGTAGCATCGCAAAATTATGTCATAGAATTGCAACATAGTGATAGTATAAAAGGCAGAAGCCTTAGCTTTCAGGTGCAAAAAGGATCATTTCTCTAGCTCAGGGGTCACCAACCTTTTTTAAACTGAGTGTTACCTCAAAGATTCTGAGTAATGTGACGGGCTGCTTGTGACCGAATAACATAAATTTGCACTGTTTACCTTTAAATTAATATTAATTTAATAGGCTACATATGAAGAGACTGCCCTGATTCCTCACAATCATTAAGTATTAATAATGATTTACCATCATAGAAAACACAGATATATATATTTAAACATGCCGCTTCATTTATTTCTGTTAATTTGAAGAATCTGTTCCAACATTTGAAAGTCAGTTATCACATCTGATATTTTTTTTAACATATAGGGCCCTATTTTCATGCGCCTTGGCGCACTGCACAAAGTTCTGTCCCTCTTGGTCACATAATATGACAACATGATCTGAACTTCCACTGCTCCACCAAGCCCTCTGCCTCCACCCTACCTGCTCATTAACTCCAACAGGCCTCTCCAACATCAAGCTCTTGATGTCCAATAATCTCTTTCAACTCAAAAAAACGGAAATCATTCTCATTAGCCCCACTCCAACCCCCCACCCAACCCCCCAATTAGCAATGATTCCATCACCCTCTC
>OMLF01001584.1:6204-25171 GCA_900302615.1 Holocentrus rufus | reverse complement strand
GGGATGGCGGGAGGAGTTGATGATGGGATTGGGATTTGGAGATAGAAGGTTTTAGATTATCAACCATTCTTGGAGGAAAATCTTTTTTAAATTTGTAATTTTAAGCAAAAGCACTCCAAGTGTAAGTAATATTGCTATATTGTTAGTAAATATATTGTTAGTAAATAGACAACCTTATTTTTGATACTGCGTACCATTAAAATGAGCTGTTGGCAAAGTGTTTACAGTTTCAGTAAAATCTACAAAGCAGCCCAACAGA
Organism: Holocentrus rufus; assembly: GCA_900302615.1. NCBI lineage: Eukaryota > Metazoa > Chordata > Actinopteri > Holocentriformes > Holocentridae > Holocentrus > Holocentrus rufus. Next base: position 24,912 of record OMLF01001584.1, on the reverse strand, counting down.
TACCGACAGTTAACTTCTATCTTTCAAGCCTGATAACGGGTACGAGACTGCCTTCCAAAAAAAAGTTCATTTATTATTTGGATTCATTACCCTTCAGAGCAGTTAGTCAAGAAAAACTCAAAGAAGCAAAACACCAGTTTCTTTTGCCAAATTCTTTCCAAGCAGAGACATAATGTCACTTTTCAGAGTTATCTGCACAATGCTGCTGTCTGTATTTATTTTCGTCTGGGTTGCTGTTGCTCGTTTTGTTAAGCCTGTATTGTGCTGCGCCTGTATCTCTTTTTTTTTTCTGTGCACTCCATTATGGTTTTAGGACTGCAATTACTTTATCCTCTTTGTTTGCTGTGATTGTTAAATGTTGGTGGGTACTGCGGCTTTTGTGTAAAATCCACTTTAAATTTGATATGATTTCAATTGCTGTTGAAATACTTTTCAAAACAAATTATATTTACTAGTTGGGCCTAAGCGAGTGAATATCTAGTGTCTAAGTCCCACAGTTAATGATCACAGAATCCTGGCATATTGACAGTAATAGAACATTTAATTTCACGTACGACGTCCACTGCAGCCGAGTTTAGTCAAAATGCTGTGCAGTGAAATAATTTTGTTCTTCAATGTCAAAATTAATAAATGTGATTGAGTATCAGTAGACCAGAATAGTGATCAGAACGCTCAGGATTAGCTAATTCAGCGGCGGGAGGGGGTCTAACCTGAGGGGGAGAGGACGCCGTTGACTCCGCCTCCCAGGACCAACTCCTCCTTGGTCTTGAGGGCCAGCAGCTGTTCGGTGGTGACCAGGGCCGAGGCGGCAAACTGAGCGCTGGCCTGGTCTAACGTCTTCGACACCAGGCCCTGCAGAGAGAGACAGACAGACAACAGGTCAATACAGGTGCTGAGCGGTAGACAGGAAGGGGCGGGGCTAGAGCAGAAGAGACTGACAGAGTCACAGACAGAGGGACAGACCGGTACCTGTCTGTCTGACTGCAGACTGACCTGTGTGCTGTTGGCAGTGGCGGTGCTGTTGGCTTGCTGTTGCTGCTGGACTTGTTCCAGCTGCTGTTTCTGCATCAGGGCCAGCTCATCCTGATGCTGCTGGTACTGTTCGGCCGTGAAAGCTGAGTGGGACAAACAGGGGAGGAGACTCTGTATAAAACTGTAAAGAAATGCTCACACCTTCCTGTTTATGTTTTTAATACCATATTTTATCGCCTGGTTTCTGTGTTTTATATGTAAACAAAAAAAGCAGGGAAAGTGTAGGCTGTGTTAAGTCCAAATAATTTTAAATTGGGGCTAAATAATGCTGACAGAAAAACACGTTTTGGCTTAATATATCTATTGAAATGTGAACTGAGATGCATACAGTTTCCTCTGAATAACATTCTTCTGTTATTAAAAAAAAAAAAGCGTGGGTGTGTGTGGATGAGATGTTATTTCTCAGTTTGAATAAAATGACATGCAAATTGATTTGAAGGATAGGGACTCTTAAGCACTAAAATCTTGTTTTTAGGTAGGTGTCTGAAACAGATTTTCTAAGAAGCACTTTGCGATTTGGAAATTGAAGTGGGTAATAATACAGTTTCAGTAATTTAACAATTCCCTGCAGAGCAGCACATGAAATGCTAAGAAACAAGATTTTCACAAAAATCACATCTGATGCATGAAGCTGTTTGCATCCACTGTTTTTCTTTCCTGTCCGTCTCTCTCTTACACACCAACCATGTCACCCAGTGGTCATGAGGCAATACCAAGATGGTTCTGAAATATTTTCTGCAATACCGCTCTTGCTGAATAAAAACATTAAGTTACACGACAGTCACTTATTTAATACTTTCTTGCCTGCTCCTTCCAGCAAAAATCGAGACACCAATAGGCATCGTTTATCAATGCCCAAACTTTCGGAGCTGTTTGGCTGTGTCCATTTGGTAATTCATGCACTCATACATAGGCAATACCTCCAACCCACTCCCACCCAATCCAGCCTTGTTCCACAATGTGCCAGTCCAACAGATTGGGGCTGACTAGGGTCAGACACACTGCTGAATCAAACATCTCCGACTGCTGATGACATCAGCAGACACTGAGGCTGCTCATGCAGTGATCCAATCTGATAAAGATTTTCATTTGTCTCCATTTGGTCTGCACTTGGGGAAACACATAAATTCATACACGTGTTTTATTCTATAAACTGTTTAAAAAAACAAACATCAAGCAGACATGCTATACTCACCTCACTATAGTTTTTACTGAATTAAAATGAGTTTGTTTTACTTAGTACATCTTAGGAGGTACTAAGCTAGAGGTGTCTGAGCTAAAAACAAAGTTAAGCCACTTCAAAATGTTTCAATTTTCATCACATTTCACAGCTCTAATCTCATTCCTACCACAGTAATATTTTGGTATGAGGGTCAACCATATCAGCAGCTTTTCCAATCAGAAATAGTGTGCAAGCAGCATCAAGCCTGTGGTCAGCTCTCAGAGTTACAAGACAGGTATTTAAATGAGAACTCGGACAGTTTGGTCTGCTCTGACAAGACCGTGCTTCATAGAAATACCCGCTTTGTCACCCCACAGTGCTTCACCAAACTTTTACCAAGCTGCTCCTTCCACCCATGGGCTTATTCGCGCCCCAGTCGTCCAGTCTCTAACCCAACAGCCTCTTCACCGGCTCTCTACTGACAAAGAAATCCTATTCCCAAGTTTCAAGGCATTGCGCCTGCTGTGCCTCAATGTATCATTGATTTACTTTCTCCTTATAAGCTCTCTTGTCCTGTACTCACAGGACTTCTTGTCATTCAACGCAGGGACAGAGCCTTCTCCTACACTGCCCCCTCCCTCTGGAACAAGTTTCCAGCCGGTGTCAGACACTGTCATTATTTAAGTCCAGACTCAAAACCCATTTATTCAACGCCGCCTACAACCTCCCTTAACTCTCAGCTGAATGTCGTCCTCTTACGTCTGCACATTTTGCTGCTATTCTCATATCTACTCACACACCCACACACACTCCGTGGCTCTTGGAAAAGGTAATATACAGGTTCTGTGTCTCGTTTATTGTAATAAACTTGAAACACATCAGTTGCTGCAGAGAAAACCAACAGGCTGGTGTTATGTATGCCCATCAAAGCGTAAAACGTAACATGTAAAGTGCTTGTAGGGACACTAAGACAACAGCTGCCTGGCTGCCCTGAGCTGCAGCACCTTTGGGGACATGTGGCCTTTAGTTTGTATTCATTGCCCCATGCCTGTGTCCACGCACCCGAACAAATCCTGTGCATCTCATGAATTTATTTATCAAACACATTTTTTAATTGACTCCTTGCGGACCGGAGGAGGCGGGAGGCGACGCGGCGTGAATGCCAAACAATGGCTCTACCTGTCGAACAATACAAGCCTTTCAAAATGCCGCCGGGTGGACAGAAGACAGAAACCGGTCACGCTATTAAACGCTCACAGCAAACAACAGAGGTAAATCGATCACTGTTGCAGTCCAGTAAAAAGAACGCCAGAAAAAATGAAAAGGGAGAAAAGATGAAGCAATGTGACAGAGGAATCCTGAATAATTTCATGGATGGGTACTTGGTAATTACCTCTCTACTAGCTTGAATCTTAAAATGCCAGCGAGCCAAAAGGTAGGAGAGATGTGGTGCTAATGGTGCATGTGGGTGTGTGTTGTTTATGAAAATCGAGCTGGCTGGTAAAACAGTGAAAGAGGCTGATGAACAAAGAAAAGCTGGTTTCTTGCTCTGTAACTTTCAGTGTTTCCATGAATGCAGTGAACCGGAATAACAGCCTGCAAGAATACAGCCACATCTGCTTTGGTATGCTCGGTAATGTGAGTGGTCAAGTATGCCTGGCAGCGTTTACTGCATCTTTGAGAGCAGCCAGGCCACTTACCAGCGACGGGTGTGGGTGCAGCGGCTGCCCTGCCAGGGGGGCGGGTGCCGCCGAGCTGACTCCCCAGCACGGAGGCGGAGACTGGGCGCTTCAGGCCCCGGCTCAGCCTCCTGAATAGCGGATGGGCATTGTCCAGCTCGTGTAGTGGTAGTGTCCGCGGCCTAAAGTGCCTCCATCGGCACGCCTTTATATTCAACAGTATCTGACTGAGGTCCGTGGAGGAGGGGGAGGAAGAGGAAGGAGAGGAGTTGAAGGAAGAGGAGCTTCTGTCCGAGGTATTTGTTTCTGAGGTACTGGCAAACTTGTCGGCGGCCGGTGAGCGCAAAGTAGTTGTAGGAGGAGGAGAGGGAGGAAGAGGCAGGTCGAGCATTTCTGGATCCAGTCCGTGGAAAACGTTGTCGTAGTCCGTGTGCGCCCTGTCCAGCAGCACCCTGGGAGAAGAGGAGGCCGTGAGTATTTGTGGTGACTAGGATGCACCGATACAGTCAGCAATAACGAGTCAAAACCTATGTGAAGAACTTTAAATGATGCAATAAAAATAAAAACAGGAGTAACAAAACAGTTCCTGACCTGCCCCCTCGTCCCACACGTCGTCGGGCCATGCCCAGGCAGCGCCGTGGCACAGTGAGCGTCGTGAGGCTGTAGCGGTAGCGGGCGTCTGCCAAACCGCCTTCCCAGGGTCCACACCACGGCCAGCTGCCCACGCGGTCCTGACGTGCCTGCAAACACAGAGACGAGAAAGTGAAACCCTCTGTTGCATGTTTGCGTGTGATGCCTCTGAGCCCTGCAGTATTTGCAATGTTAGCAAAACTGTTATTCTCCTGCTGCACTTGAAAGTCGCTCTGGATAAGAACAGCAGCAAAGCGCCCAAATATTAACATATAAACTGATATTCAAATGTGATGCATTGGCTTTTGCCACAATCAACACAGAGCATCACATTGTGATACAGCAACAGAGAGGCTGAAAATGTGAAAACTGTCAAACAAACTGGAACACCTCGTATGAATGGTTATCTCTTCTACTGGACTCTGAAATGCTGGACAGACATTGAGGATTACTCCATACTTGTTATGCTACTTTTCTATGTAATAAATTTTGTTATAAACCGCCCGATCTTTCGTTACTTACAGCATAGTATTGGCAGCCTGCCTTCCTGCGGAAGGCGTAGGCACCGTCTGGGTCGTTCTCCTCCTCTGCTTCTGATGAGCCCGAGTGCAGCTGCAAATACGAGAGATCAGAGGTCAACAGCAGGGCAGGGTTCACAATGCTGGAGCCACAAGTGCTGGTTTAAAAAACACTTCCCTCCCATCATCCCATGTGCTTTTGCCATTTTGAGTTGATTTATCACGGCAAAGGGCAGAGAGGTGTTAGAGCGGTGAAGCTCCTCGCCTGCAGTCATCTGAAAATCACCGTAACAGTTTGGAGGTATGGAGAAAACCTGAGAGGCTGCAGTGCAGCAGGGCAGCTAAGCGGTTAGAGAGGCCGTTCCTCATGAGATGTTTGCAATTTAAATTCCCTGCAACAGGCAATGTGTGAAGCAAGTATTGCGTGCTCTGTCAAAATGTCCCATCAGACTTGTCGAGACACTGAGGGTCCATGTAGGGGGCTGCAAAAAAGTTGCAATGCGAGAGAAGCCAGCACATGGCACAGGAAACAACTGCATACCAGTAAAAGTCCAATTCTCTCATTCTAACATTATTTTTTGTCTCAAGTTGTAAATAAAAATGCCTGTCAGGTTTCATAAGTTCTGTGACCTCTCTGCCGGCTTATAAAGATCTTGATATTCAAATAAAGAACGGGACAAAGGGGCAGAGATTGCTAGTCTTTTGAGTTGCTGGGTTACCTTTCCTTCCCTCAAATAAATAACGTTAGTTTGCTGCTCTGCTACGTCTTCACATTCAAATTCAAAAAGCTGCAACCACATAGCCATAAGCATAATGTTCAGATTGTTTCCCAGACATGATTATAAGATAATATTTGTGCAAAAATAAAGATTAAAATGTAAAGTAAATCTATATAACCAGCTAATGAAATGCCTCCAAGCAATGACATCTGATGAAGTGAACCAAGTGGTTGTATTTGGGCCGAAGTGAGCAAGTGTGTGTGTGTGTGTGTGTACCTGGGAGAAGGGCTCGTCGTCCGAGCTGGGGAAGTCATACTGGTTGAGGTCCTTGGCGTTGAAGACGACGGGACCTGGGTGGTGGGCGGCGCCCGACGACAGAGGCAGCACCTTCTGTTTCTTCTCGTACTTCCTCTTCTGCCGGGGGACTTCCGTCTTCTCAGGCTGGAGGAGGAAGAGGAGGAAGAGGAGAGCAGTGATTAGCAGTTCATTCTACACCTTTTGCAGAAAGCCTTTAGATTACTAGATCAAACTTAAATGATTCCTGTTGGGAAATCTGTTAATGGCTAAAAAAAAAAAAAAAAAGATAAACTTAATTTTCATTATTGATCCCCAAAGGCAAACTGAATCATTGGTACAGGATTAAGATAAAAATAAAACAAAACAAATTAGAGATTTAAGATACAACACCCTCATCTTTCTAATGCAAGCATTCTGCTAAAAAACTTAGTTATGTCCTGATGAAATACCAATGACCTCTGCCTTCTTTCATTTCACGAGTATGAATTAGAGGAAATGTAAGCTGGCACATGATGTGACCCGTCCTACAACTGCAGTATCTAAAGCCAAAAACATTAAAACTGTAATCAAATGTTTATCTGTCCAGGTAATCAATATTTTCCTGAACATGTTTTCAGATCTGAATTGAAAAGATTATTTCCCAAACTTTTCCAGGCTCGTGTCAGAACCCTGTTTTTGATGGCGGGTCTCACCTTGAACTTGTAGTCCTTGAGGTCCATGTGGTCCTGGTGTCGGTACTGGTTGGTGAGGGGGACCAGGGGAATGATCTGTGGCCTCACCAGCGCCCGCTGGGCCAGCACCTCCGCCATCACCTCGCCGCCAAAGTCTGACATGACGTTTCTGGAAAAAAGGGAGGGACAGAGGGTTAACGAAACTCATAGAAGAAAATGCTACTGGACTGATCAAAGTGATCAATCATGTACGAGTTTCAATCCGTTTCATTTGGTACAGTCGCATGTTTCTCCCCTCAAGCTACATCACTGAAAGGTTAAAATGAAAATCGTGCCAACTGACACAGTATCCTACCAAGGGAAAAAAGTGTCTTCCACTGTTCATTTTTCTCAGTTATTTCCACTCCGAGTGGTTACTGCTGTTTGCCTTCATAAGGCAGCCCTGCTGTCACCACCCTGCTGTGAGACGTTTTTTTATTTGGTTTTACTTCTGTAGTGGAGTGTGTGTGTGTGTGTGTGTGTGTGTGTGTGTGCACTCCGAGGCGAGCTCACCTCTTCTCGAAGATCTCCAGTGTGAGGTGCAGCAGCTCTCTCTTGCTCTTCTCCCTCCTCTTGATCATTTCCAGGATGGTGACGGCTCGGCTCAGATCCCTGCGCAGCTTCAGCATCTTCTCATACGACGCCTCGTCATTCTTTCGGTTCTGATCAGAGAAAAAAGGAACAGGGATGAGCAACACTACGGCACGAGCTGTGAGCAATACTAAACACAGTATTGAGCAATATTTGATAAACAGTGTGTGAGCAATAACACTTAAATGTAAAGTATATTTAGCTGAACAGCTCATTTGCAAAAACAATGCCATTCCGGAAAAATAAAAGGACTGTTGTATTGTAATGATGCATTTTCTGAATTCAAAATCCAAAATTTTGTCACATAGGTCAATATTACCTATGCTTTAGCATACTGGTATGACTTTTTTGTTTGGTATTACCTGGAAAAAACAGTTTATAAAAATAAATACAATTTGGAGATTGATGTTTTTGCAAATAAACTCTTCACATAGAACATTTTAATGGTGTTATGAGCTTTACAGTTCAAACAAATAAAAGCCAGTTTGAGAATCAAACTGTCAGGTATGAAATAAAGTTACCTAATAATAGGAAAAATAATGCATGATTATAGTAATTGCATGTTCTTATCTGATGAGTAGAATTATAATCAGTTAAATGTGGAAATATCCTCAGACAGATTTTAAAACATCAACACATTGAAGGTTTATGACTTTCACATCACAAAAGCAGAAAACAGGTTTTACTCCTGAGTTACTCCAAGTCAGGTTCTTTCAAAGACCACATGGTGGCAGGTATGTCCTTTAGAAAAATGTTCAAAGGAACTACAAAGAATCTTCCCATGGGGTCACATGGCGCTTCCACTTTTCCAGTTTTGTGTGGCAAATATAACGTACAGCTACTGACAAGCAGGTTACCTGCTCATCTGTCGTTACTTTAACAGACTGAACAGTTGAGCTTTAAAGTTGGGAACAATTTAAATACAGACTACACTTCAAATGTTGCCTTTCATCAGTCTGTTGTACGACTGAAAGCCTACTGACTGAACCTCAGCTATCCACAGACGCCAATGAATCATGGTAAATCTTGTTCACTAACAACCTTTTAGCATTTGACAGCATTTTTTTCTCTCTCTCTCTTTTTTTTTTTTTTTTACATAAGACTGATTAGACACCATGACCACCTCCACCTTAAAGCTGCCACGGGATACCAACCTTTCTGGTTTGCATCTTCTCAGTGCGCCGTCGGAAGGCCACGTACGGGTCGCTGGTGCTGGAGCCGTCCCGCTTCTCCTGCTTGACGTTGGGGATGAGCGAGCTGCCCTTGCAGCTTTTCCTTTTGCGGCTCCAGTAGTCGAAGACCTCCTTGATGAGTTCGTCGTCCTCCTTCAGGAGCAGTTTGGCCTCCGGGAGGCTCACCAGCTAAGAGGGAAGGACAGGAATGAGACTCATTAAATAAGATAATACATACATGGTGGTCAGAATGGGAAACCTATTGTCAAGGGCATTCATGCCTGTGTTGTCTTGATGAGCCTGTGTCAGTCTATTTGTTGGAACTTATTTGAATTGTTCAAATAAGTCTTAATATAGAGGATCCAATTAGTCAAATATAGATGTCAGTATGATTAACCAAGGACCTGTGTTGCAACTTTTTGGGGAAGGCAGACAGACAAGACCAACCTGCTGTCCGCTGCCTTTCTCCAGCCGGTCGACCATCTCCTCAAACTGCAGGAAGCTGATCTCCATCTTCTTCTTCAACTTGGTGACGAAGGCCTCGTCGTCCAAGTCCAGGTCGTAGTCCGGCTGCTCTGTGTCCAGGCTGAAAGCTGCGGGTGGAGGGAGAGGAAAGGGACTTTAGATGTGGGCAGATGAACCCATAGACAAATGAATGGCTGCAAGACGTCATGATGAAAAAATGAAAGCTTCAGACAACAAGTCATCAAGAGAGGGAGTGATGAATCTGCTCACGAGGATGTAATCAGCAATTAAAGGGTCTCCTTTGATGCTTCAAGGCAGCCTTCCCAAAAGCATCTGATAAGCCAAATTCATCCTGGTTTTTAAAAACTATTTTGTAGCTTATTTATCTTCACTGGCCTTTCACAGTGCCTGACACGTTCCTTCATGCTTTATTTATTTATTTACTTTTAACCACTTATTTCCATGCCATTAATTTAGCTGTTGGCATGCAGTGCTCTACCTTCATTTGTTTTGTAATCCCTGTGTTTTGTTAAAACTTTGGTGCAAACTGGTTATGCGTGTAAGTGCTATATTAATAAAACTGTCTTTATGGTATTTAGCTCCCACACTTATCCAGAGTTAGACTTAGAATAAGTGGCTTACATGGCAGATTAACAAATGATTACAAAAAGATCACAAATAATTAAAAATGTGAAAAAGAAATACACAAGTGATTTTTCTGTAGCCCTAAATCCATTCACATGGACGTGATCAGGAATAAAATTTGGCATAAAAAAAAGCTGACATTTACATTTGGGGATTTTGGTTGATGCTTTTGTTCAGAATGAATCACAATAAAGCAAATGCAACCCTATCTCCATTTAGAAATACGAGGAAATTGCCCATCCAGAAAAACTGACATCTAGAACAAGAAAAAAAAGAAAGAAAAGCAGCCCATTCGTTCAAGTTAGGATCATGCCATTTGTGCTTGCGCTTCATGGCAATCTGCCTACGGCCCTTTCACAGAGATTAGTCCACTAGTCCAGACAAGGTGCAATGGAGACCCAGGTCTCTACATGCACAGGCGTAACGCAGAATCCAACCACTGCCTTCTTATTTGTGGTATAGCTGTGTCCCTATCAGCCTTAAGCCTTCAAAAGGTGCAAAGATTTAACACACCACCACACTGCAGGGCCAGAAACTAACCCTTTACAAAATGTTGACCACAAACAAACTGAAAATAGAGGGGTGGGTGTCTGTCAAAGCAATTTGACTGCAAGCAAAAAATGTAAACATCAAGAAATCACTGTCAAATTAATAGTGATAGCTTGGTATAACTATCAAGTAGATTTCCTGTAAAATCTGACATGGTGGCACACAATATAAGAGGCACTGTAGGCCAGATCTTTAATAATAAATAGCACACACAGCCAACATCTTCTCTGCTATGTCTCTCTAAAGTTTGGTCTCTTTTACCTTATTGTCCTTATTAAGAAAAACTAAACATGGTGGGCTGACATGACCAGGCACTGGTGGGATAGCAGCTTACTGGAGATACACACATGGATTATAGGAACTGGAGCTGGGATTTGTGTATGTGGACTGTCAGCCTAGTCAGAGCAGAGTGAATATGAGTGCAGGTATGTTTAGTGATGAAGTTTTACACACTGTAAGGCATGTAAATCAACAAACCATCATCTAAGTTTCCGTACAGACGTGCACTATAGTTCAACAGCACCAAGAATATGGCATAAGATGCTGTGTATGGTGATGCATTGCTCCGATATCCAAAATTCACTCATGTGTTAAATTAACCTCCGGCCCATCTATGCAAATTGAAGTTGAAAGTATTTGCTGTATAAACAGGCATCGTCCACCACACACAGCAGATGGGGTGCAGCATGTCCAGAGTCAGGAAATACTTTGATCTGGACAGGGAAAGCAATCCGCGCCACCAGAAGAAAATTATCCATGAGCAACACGACAACATAAAATTCAAACACTGACCCCTAAAATGACAACATTTACCCTCACACCGCTTACAGACACTGGCCAAGTTGTCTTTCCGCTAAACCAATCACATAAACACAATAAAACACCGAGACAAGTTCTGGCTGCAGCTTTGAAGATATGCATGTCAAATTACTTTCTCTCCAGCCTCAAACTGTAAACAGTGTTTCTCCATTAGCAAGATGGCCACAGTGTCTAACTTGGACGGACACAGATGGTAATTATGATGCAAAATTAGTCTGCTGTTAGAAGAAAGACTGCATCCAGTGTGGGATCTGCCTCGAGACAGCCTTAAACATCACAGCACCAACAGTCATTTGGTGCAGCTTTTTAAACAAAGCGCCCTCCAGCACCAAGCCCTCGGAGCTCTGAAATTCAGTACGTGTGGTCTCGGCAGGAGGGAAACAAACCCCGGCAAAGCCATGCTCTGCCCATTGAGCTCCTATATTAGCTGCAGACCCACAGAACATTGGACATATGGATGCTCAAACACTGTGGCTCATCAGGGGCCCGGGATCGCTCAAACCCTAAGGCTGAGGACACTTCTGAGGATTATCGGGCGGATGTACGCCAGATTTGTTTGTTCCAACAATTGGAAGGGGGATTCCCCAACGGAGACTTGGCTGTACATTAATACACACTGCATTGGGGCGTTTTCAGACCTGGTTCACTTGAGTACAGTTCACTTAGTACAAATCAGCCCTCAAGTTATTATGTTGTTGCAATTTTATGTGAGTGCAGATGGGTTTCCCACACGACCAAATGGAAACGAACCAAGAGGAGGGAACATGATGACAGCAAACAAAATGTGGGTACAAGTAAGACTTCTGAGAAAAGGGAAATGATTCAGCAACTTCAGCTTTTAACACTGATATTATACTTCAAGGAATGTTTTCATAGCGACTTGTGTGGTCAATGATTTCCTGTGTTGCTTTCTGAAGTCTACTCTTTAATTTCATCGCAGATAAATCCAGTAAGTGTGATATATAGTGTATATGTCAATGATACACATGTATTTAATCAAATTTGTGATCTATTCAGCATTTTTTCTGTGTTGGGTTCATTTCACAGCTGAACTGAGCCACATCAGAGCAGCCTGGTATTATAATGAGACCTCAGACCACCTTTTGATTTGGGTCTCAGTGCGTCTGATTTGGGTCCGCACCCTATTTTTAAAAACACGTTCACACCTGCCCGTGAGAACCAAATGTAGGAGACAAACGTACCAGAGTTTGATTCAATTGAAGTTAACGTGTCAGGTGTGAAAGAAGCCTTAATGTGCACATGAATGCTCGTGAACTCACACTCAGCCCAGTGGGATTCGAGGAGGTGACGCGATAATCTCATCATCTGGCGTGAGCATACAGACCAAAAAAACATCAATAATTCATCATCATGTGGGTGTGATGCTGGGTGTTTTCAGTCCCTTCACATTTTAAGTAATATTCTCCCTGAATAAAGAGATCCAACAGCGTCCAGCCAAGTGAGATGAATTCAAATACACTTCTATTTCCAACCTTTCTAACTCAGAACTGACAGCAGGCATTGTTTTACCCGCGTATTCATTCACCACAAGAACACTGCTGAGAAAATGTTTAATTAAACCAGCTGTATGATTCAGCCTGCCACCAAGCTCACACAGCTACTTACAATTACAGAGCGAACAAAGCGCCGGACAAAACATTTGCAGCTTCAGCTTTAAAATGCTAATTGAATCAGAGATTAGGTTAAGGCGAAATGCTTTCAACTTGAGCAGCAATCAAAGCATGCAGGTAAAGTTACGTGGCTGGCTGCGACAGATAGGGTATATGGTTACTGAAGTGAGTCAGTCTCTTTGATATCACAGTATGACAAATCACGCTATAGCGAATCAGTAATGGAGCTCACGGAGGATATGGTCTGTGTCATTTACATAGTTTCCAAATGTTTGCTCATTTAAAATTCATTATCTTCATGCTGACATTCATTTCTGCACTGGATTGGAAGATTTGGGTTGGTCTGGAGTAGCAAACAGTGAATAGCTTAGGGTATATTAAAACTGAAAATGAAAAAAGACTTTTCCTTTTAACGTCAGCTTTATACTGTTATTATATTGATACTCAGTTACTTTCACCTGTATGTAGCTTTAATATTTTTTATTTCATTTTTATATTGCTACATAGCTTTTCTATTTGCAAACTAATTAGAGCTGCATTTTCATTTCACCGCTGTTGTGCATGTGACGAATAATTCTTGAATCTTTAAACTACCTTCATGTAAAAGGACACAGCAACATGTTAACTCAAACTGGAAATAAGGGACAATTTATTTCAAGAATAATGTTCAGACAATTGGTGCAAAGCTTCAACTTCCAAGACCAGGGAGCTATCAAATTAAAATTTCCCTACTTTTGTTGACTTTTTAGACCTCTGAAGAAACCCTGAAATTAGTCTCAGCACTGGCAGCAGTTTGACAGGAAAAAACACCGGTCATTTCAGCTTTCAACTGATAAATGTCTCAGCGCAGGGTACAGCAAATTGCTTTCATTTGAGAAACAATCAATACAACTGGTGGTGACACAGACATGGTTATTAAACTAAGCAATCTAGCAAACTCATTCTGTTTGACAAAGCTTTTAATGGATGCACTGCTGTCTGAAAAAAAAACAAAAAAAAAACAAACTGAACAAAACCACCACCTCAGTCACCAGGCCTGGTTTGTGAGTCTGTTCAGAAACCTATAACTCAAGACAAAAAAAACACACCACATTCCAACTGAGATCAGTGCTTTCTTCTCTACTGAAAATGCAAGACAGGCTTCACCACGCAGAGCTGGGCTTAATGCCTAAAACAGTTTCTTTCTGCAGGATTTCTGCGAAACGTTTGGGAGTCACACAAGTCTAAATGCCGCTTCAGGTCACCTGGTCTTTGTAGCCAAGAGATTTCTTTGTGAAATTAGAGTATGTAGTCCATAAACTGACATGTATTCTAACCTGCATGAATGTTCTTACTTTCATTTGGCCACTTGTTCCTTTTTTTTTTAAATTGTAAAACAGCCCAAAGCATCGTGAAACTCACCCAACAAACAGTAATATAAACTTTTCAACTATTTGCACAACTAAAAGCTCAAAGGTATTATCCGTTAGCAGGCTGAGTGGGAAATAAACAGACAAATGCTGGTGATTTTGGCTGCTCAACAAGCCACTGTCTGGTAGTTCATTTCTACTAAAAAAAATCTCTTGCAAGATCCATGAGTCACTAAAGCTTGTAAGCAGAAAAAAGTTGTTTTTCTTCTCTGGACAAGCTACTCAAAGTGAATATTTGAATTAGGGTGTTTGTATTGTCATTTATGCGTCAAAGTCTGATGATCATAGGGTCCAAGGGGCTCTTAAATTGTAAGACTAGAATCATAAAAAATATTGTTGATGTGAAGACAAGCAATTTTTGTGAATTCCCTACATTTGGCAAAAACGCTTGATAAGCCTTTCCACTCAGCCACGAGACATTTATGAGGGACTGAGGGAAACCCTGCCACATTTGTTCCACAAACTGTGACCAAATGAAACCGCTCAGGTCCCCGAACGGATGCAGGGAGCCGAAAAGATGGCAGAGAGATGCTGATGCTGCAGGAAAACAATATTAGAAAGGCCCACTCACGCTGTATGTGAATTAGCTGCTTTGGCATCTTGAAGTCCCCGGGGTAGAGGGACTCGTAGTAGGCGATGTTGCTCTCCGCCTCGGGGACCGGGATGACCATGTTGTCCCGCTTCTCGCCGTAAACCTGCTGCGCTGAGATGGCCCGCTGGAGATGGTGTTCCTACAGAGAGACAGACAGGGGTGAGGATCCTGGACCACAGACTATGGATATGCCTTCATACTACAGATGCATGACATTATACTGTATTCATATAAACAATGTAATCCAATGTGCAAAACAGGCCAAGATCATGAAAGTAGTAACAGAAACCATAACGGGACACAAGAACAGAAGGAAGTAATGTTAGTATTTTTCACACTAGCAAATGTTCCTAAGGCTAAAGGCTAATATAGCAGAGGCATAATGGACAAACAAGCTTGTGCCACACCATTAACAGATTTAAACAAAATCCAGAACTGGAAGGCGACTAATGTTTCTTCAAGGAAGCCCAACGAAAAATACGGTGAAATTACATGATCCACTGTCACAGTGATACTGCAATATCAAACAAAACAAAACCAGGAACATTATCCACATGGGAAACTGGTCTTGGCCACAATCTTGATATCAGCTGTCCACTCTATGAGAGCAACAATCTTCACATTGGAAATACCATCCTATGATACTATAGTGAGAACAGCAGGTGAAATATAGCACTGCAGCTGGCACGTGCATTTTAAACCTCATTTTATAAGTATGTAATCAGAAAATTGTGCCAATTTGAAGTGTGTTAGGCATGGATATATCCCTGAATCACAAATGCAGAACATGACTATCAGTAGGCAGTTCAATGGCAAATATTCCCACAATCTACTGTTGAACTCAAAAAATGTTTAAGATATTTTATCAATACCAGACAGCCCGAGTGCTTACAAGTGGCTTCACATACAACAAATTAAAGAGTGTAAGAAACGGTTCCAACAACTGGCAACAGTCAAAAGAGCGGTGTGTTAAAGCAATTAAAACAATAACTATTCCAGGTCTTATATCTGACACACAATAGAAAGCGTGGGAAAAAATTTTCCATGCTGGGAGTAAACAACACACTGACTCATTTTTAAGAGTGAGCCAAGTGTACACCTGCACACCGAGTTGCTTGAGGAAACGGACGGTTCACATATCCAGTTACACAATAGGGAACATTTGACAACCAGACCTCATATCAGTCTGTGAAAAACAACCTGCAGTCAGAGGAACAAACAGCACTGCCATAAGAACAAGCATCTCAGAGACATTCGGTGGTTTACCTACATTCATCTAAGTGACAAATCGCCATATACCCAACATGATGAACTACAGACCAACTGAAGGCATAAAAAATAAAACCCAAAAGCTGTAAACTTCAGTCCAGCCTATACCATTTGCCCAGAACAAAGAAAGAAAAGAACCACCACTTTAGTCAGTGATCTATCTCCATTTCCTCTCAAATTAGTGCAAACAAGTACACCTTATAAACACATAGTCCAGGTGCTTAGTTTCTAAACACCAACACAAATTATGACGTTTCAATGATTAATATTAGTGTAGCTCAGTTCTATTAGAAGTGTTACATTTTCAGTTCCTTTGAAAATGATTGATGTATTGGTATGTCGAGTGCGTCCCTTACTCATAACAGTTGAATGTGTAACAAAACAAAAGTTAAGATGGAAAAGCGGGCAGCTCCTCACTCAGACCATTTTTGGGAAAAAAATGTGGGGACTGACAATGGGGAAAGCAATGTGCAAATCAGCTCAAGAAAATGCAAAGTATGAACATAAAAGAGCAGTTGTTAGGTTGATTGCTAAATATGGATCATCTGTCATTCGGAGAAACTTTGGGTTTAAACCACATGAGAAAAACACAAAAACATTCTGTGCAAGGTTTCCATTGGGATTACAGCACCAGCACCTCAAAGTAATGAGGTAGTAATTGTTTATTTTAATTTTGTAAGGATCACAAGGCAAAAGCAAGACTTTGCAGCTGCTGCTCTCCTGCACTGAGACAATACAAAAATTAATCCTGATCACAATATTTATCATTTTGGCCAAAACCGCGGTCCTAAATTTATCCATCAATGAATGGATTTAAAATACTACGTTAATATGACAATTTAAAGCACAGATGCAGTGCTGCAACCCACCAGAGAAGCCGGGAACGTCCCTCCCACATCATCACGACCACAGCTACAAAACAAATACACAGGAAACCTGACATTGTCCTTCGGCTCTGCAGGTTAGTCAGTAAGCCGGCCTTATCTTCCCGCCACAAGTGTGATGAGAGCCTGCCAAGCCTGTAGGGGGGGAATTTGCCGGAAGGAAGGCAGGCTGACTGACTGGCTTGCTGGCTGCTTGTCTGAACGGTCCAAGTCAGCCGTAGTAGTAGAAAAGCCTTTGGCCTAGAGCTGGGCGCTGTGCCACCGGCAGGCAGTCTGTCAACAAGGCAGCGTGCTGCCGGACTCGTACAGCAGCTCTCTGGAGAGAAAGTGTGTGTTTATGGTTTTCCCTGCGGCTGTCAGAGACACCAGGGTGGGGAGGTGGGGAGGCAGATAGAGAATATCTCTGCCTGTGGGAGGTAGGCAGGCGGATTGTGACTGAATGAGTCAGCGTGAGTGTGTGTTTGTGTGTGTAAGTGAATGGGTGAAACACTGTGATCACAATCTCATGTTTTTCTGTTCCGTCAAACTGCGTGCAGATTTGTACGCAAGGTTCCTGTGGCTCATATACTGAGAGGAAACTGAGTAAACAGGGTCGCTGATTATATTACATTAAATTTCCTCGCATATTTCATTTGGGAAGTGCTAGAAGAAAAAGTATCAGTGTTTGATGCCAAAAATTACAGCAAATAGGCCTATCATTTGTCCCACCTTTTCCAGTCCAAGTAAATGCACCAGGCTCCTTCTCACCATGTGAGCGCAGCCAGTCTGTTGTGACTGCAGGCTGCATATTTACTTTCTCATTAGAAGCTAATGACTTTGCACACTGCCAAAATCAATCAGCAACTTTGAGTTTAGTCACTAGCACAATTGTTAAAAACTTAAACTGTTCAACACAAACACAAAAAATACAACAAATGTGTACAAAGTGCAGGATGTGAATAGGAACCCAAAAGCCTATAAAATGTCTCACCCTCATAAAATATGTATTAAAACATGGCAGAGGGTGCACGCGACAAACAGCTACAAGAATGTAGCAATGGCAAAACTAAATGTCTTAATTTGTCCACTTTGCACTGCTTGTGATGTTGCGCTGCCCAAATTTTCTCTACACCAGGATCAACAAGAAAGTCCTCAGTACTTATTGCATTTGGCAGAGAGCATTACCCTCAGTATTACAGGCAGACAGCAACTGTAATTCCAATTCTGACATTTCTAAAAGAAAACCCACTTTAAAAGAAGAGCACCAGCTGCAACAGCACTTTAATCCTAGGATGCATTAAGTATTACTTTAACAAAATCACCTCAACAGCTTAACAATTTAAGCATTTGCAAGTCTATGAATAGAGTTCCTACTACCCTTTCCACCTTAGAAATACTGGCTTTCCCTTTGCCCTAGAGGAAATTTGATGGACAGCCTTGACCCACGGTATCCAGAGCATGTCCAACGACTTCCCAGGGTTCTACGAGGGAGATTCCAGGTCCCCAGCAAAATACAAAACAGCTCATTTTCAACCTTACTGAGATTAACAGATAACTTGGCGGTCTGTGGTTTGAGCTAATGCACAGGGGACTAACCACTAACACCCACTCATACGCACGCAATTCTTTTTCTACATTTATTTATCTAAGGAAGGTCGACTGAGCATGCATCCTGCAACGCCCTGCTTCACATTCATATAGTGCAACCACAACCTACACACTGCTGGAAATTGTGAAACTGTGCTGAAGCAAGTGGGGGTTACGTGCCTTGCTCAGGAGCATCTTTGCAGTCGCTTCTGGGAATGAGGAGAGGTTTTCTGAATTTTTTTTGTGCCCACATTTTCCAGTCCGGGCTGGGGTTTTGAATCAGCAACCTTCTTATCACAAGCCTGTCTCTTAACCCTCCAGGCTACCGTTATCCTCCATACCATCACAGCTGAACATCCGGACATCCTC
>OMLF01001570.1:6622-24617 GCA_900302615.1 Holocentrus rufus | reverse complement strand
AGGAAGCAGCGACGGTGGGGAGCAGAGGAAGAGGAGGAGGAGGAGGAGGAGGAGGAGGAGAGGGCGGGAATGAAGATGAGAAGCACACTGAGAGCTACTGCTGAAATTTAAAAAAACGGTTGATCTGGGATCGCATGAGGACAGAAAGGAATTAATGCGTCTAAGCCAATCGTATAAACTGATTCGGAGGATGTATTGTGTATCATCCATCGCTGCAGTGGTAGAACTGTGTGGGGAACGTATGAACTTTTGACCACTAAACTTTTTTTTTGACTTGTGTTGACAAGACAAGGCCCATCTCAAGTGCAAT
Source organism: Holocentrus rufus (assembly GCA_900302615.1). Classification (NCBI taxonomy): domain Eukaryota; kingdom Metazoa; phylum Chordata; class Actinopteri; order Holocentriformes; family Holocentridae; genus Holocentrus; species Holocentrus rufus. The sequence goes on along the minus strand of OMLF01001570.1, from coordinate 24,307 downwards.
ATCAGCCACATTTCCTCAGCCTCATCATTTTCTAACTTGAGTGGATGTTTATACGCGTAGCTCCTTGGACTGATAACTGCTCCTCTGCTGCATTTTCATCACGCTGCAGGGAAGGAGACAGACTGGAGGTTTTATTTAGCCTCCGCATTGGCAAGCATCAAACCCTGCTGAAGTGCCCTTGAGCAAAACAGTGAACCTGACCTCTGACCTGTGGAAGAGGGCAAGAGAGAGAGAGCAGAATTTCTCTATATTGGAGGGTTTGTTTGGTTTCATTCTCATGGAGGAAGCAGACAAGAACAGTATAACAAGCCTTTGTCTTACATAAAAGACAAAAAAAAAACAAGTTTGGTTTCTGTTTTCTACCTCTGGATGCTGTTTCAAACTGTAAAAAGAAGCTGTTTGGTGTTGTAAGACGAGAAGGAAAACATACCGACCAGATTCTATTGAACAATTTTTCTGTGCAGCAGATTACATTACAGTAATGTATGTGCATTTTTACTCTCACCTTATGAGCAAAGCCAGATCCCGCTCTCTTGCAGAACATAAACACAACACTTACCCCCCCTCAGCAACTATTAGTCATTTCAGCCCTATGAAATATTCCCCTCTCTTCACTCTCATACATTTTTATAAACATTTTTTTCCCCCTCGTCACCTGGTTTTTATTCACTCTCCGTCCTCCATCTCTATTTTCAGTCTTAAGCATCCTCTGTGTTAAATTGGCTTTTAAAGCTGTTTTATAAATTAATGCCTTTATACAATCATGCAAAAAGCTACTAAAATTCTAGTTTTTACACAAAACCAATACATATTGCCAAATAGTGCTGTGATACCAGAGATGAAGCCTATAGAAGACTAATCCGCTCAAAAATTCATTATCAGATTTCCATTTGAATGAACTTGACCTGGATTAAATCAGTTTCGGTTATGAAATGGAGATTGCTCTTGGTATGCAGGATGTGGTGCAGCCTTGATAAAGCAGAGCAGAGTGCAGTATGTTTTTCTGTATCTCTTGCTTTGGTCATTTTCCTCCTCCACCTCCTGCCTCCTCCTCTCCAGCCCTCTGGCCTGTTCTCTTTCTGCTTCACCTGTTTGTCTCTCCGTTGCTCAAACACCTCCCCTCTCTTCAGCTGCTCTCTGTCGGAACTGAACCTCTTTACTGTGTAACACTGCTGCACATTTTAATCCATCTTCCAGGTTTTCATGTCACACACTGTAATACAGCTGTCAGGTGAAGTCTTGGCTCAAACTGTTTAAGGGTCCTTGGGTTCTTTTCCTTTGATATGGAAGTTTTCTCTCTTGTCTTTTCACTGTTGGTGTTTGGGTCAAAAGCTGCCTTCAGGGCCCTCTAGTGGAGAGAAAGAGAACTGCAAGGGGGGGATAAAAACTATAAAGGCTGTATGCTATCACACAGGTCAAAATTTGTCTTTTACATTCTCATGATTGAAAAGGAGATTTAATCCACATCAAGTCCAGTCAAGCTCAGAGTATGAGGCTGTTCCTTCTTAATGACTATTTTTGAGTTAATGAGATTTTCTGGAATAATCCATGGACTTCATCACTGCTGTTTACAAATTTAGCATCAAACACAGCCTGTTCTTCCCAGTGGAAAAACACAAAGGGTGGAAGATGAATAGAACATAATAAAACATGGATTTAGGTGTTTTTTTAATACACTTTGCAGACTTTTTTGGAAGACGATGGGTATTTGTGTTAAACTGCTGGGAAAAAGTATGTTGCACCTTTAAGTTCCACCTGCTAGCCTCCTGCTGCACTTCACTGAGTCTAAATTCAGTTTGGCTCAGTTTGTTTCCTCTCACTGACACTTTGTGTTCATTCTGCTAGTTTACTGTACTGTCATGCACTTTCACCATGTGGTGAGTGAAGATGTATTTGCCTAACAGCGAGCCATTAGACGAAACAGGGATTGATTTTAAGTTCCCTTTGTGCCATCCTGACAAAGGAAGTCAGTACTGTCACTGTTGATTTGATTAAATCACTCTTTTTGATGTGTTTGCACTTCATTGCATGTAATATTTAAGTGTCTTACTAAATAATGGCTGGGCAAAGTGGAAGCTGCAGAAAAACACACCACAAGTGGCTAAAGCAAACAATTTTTAATATAAGCACATTAATGGAAACAAACATATTTAAATATCTAGATCAAAAACACATTCATCATTGTCCCAAATTACTGATACATATTAGTGCAAAGTTGACAGCCGATCAAACACATGCTCCCAAAACGTACTGTACCATGATCAGATTTTATTCAGACATGGAAGGCTGAGGAAAACAATTAGGCAGCATTTTGTTTAAAATGATGTAAGCCACATAACCCAACTTCCAAAATTCTGGCACCGCCAAAAACAGAGACGAGCGTCCAGACAGACGTGGAGTAAAGTGGTCGGTCTGTCCTCAGAGCTCCTCCTCGCCGCCGTTCAGCGGCGTGTACAAGTACGCGGCGTTGTCTTCCTCATAGATGATGGCCACCGTCTCTCCAGCCTCTGACACGGCTGCACTGGTCTGTATGTACGCCTGAGGAAGGAGGGACCAGGTCTGAATGCACTGTTTGATATTAAATGCACTGGTTGACCGTTTGACAAGTTTAGGTACCCAAATATAATTAAAGGACAGGTAAATGAAATTTAAATTCTTGGACTTATATTTATGTCATCGATTTTATTCAAATTACAGTCTATTAAAACAGTAATACACAGTATATAAAAACTATGCATATTTTATTAAAGTCTAAACACAGTGCATCCTTTAATATTCAGTTCATCTACATTAAGGCTTTGGCTGATTTTCCCCTAAATTTCCCCTTAAGTAATAGTAGTATTTTTTTTACATATTGTAGGACAGTGTCCATCCATATTGTGTATCTGCTGGTTGCAGCTTCACTGAAGCTCCATCACACTTATATTGAGTGAAATATTCAAAGCCAAGATGCCATTGTTTTATGGCTGCAGAATTACATCAAATAGAAAACATCTACATGTCTTGTGCATCATTTTATACACATTTCCCTGGAACTCAGCAGCACATGTTTGGGATCTTTGGAAACCTTGGGATCTCCTCCAGAACTTAAAATAAAGTTCTGTGGGTTTGAACAAAGCTCAGCCATGCAGCATGCATTCAGAATAAAAAAAACATACTTATGTGACTGTCAAGTTTGAGTTGTCAAATTCAAACTGCTCACCCTCTCCAGCAGCTGCAGTCGCTCCTCGTTCAGCAGGTTGTTCTGTCTCAGCTGGCTCACCGTGTTCTCCAGCGACAGCAGCTTCTCCAGGTGTCGCCGGTGTCGCTGCTGCAGCACTTTGACCTTTTTCTGAAGCTCAGCCACGATCGCCTCCAGCTGCTCCTTACTCAGGCTGTTCTTGTGGTAGCTGCGGATGTGAGAAACGTTTCAAGATGTTAAGAGGTTTAAGACATTTTTCCACTTTAGACTGTAACTCTGAGTAAGAGAAAAACAAACCAAGTCTAGTTGGTTATTATTAGCACAGTCAAAAATAAAAAAACGAAAATAATACAATATTAACAAACACTGTGTAGGAGAGGTTGAAGAAATCCATCTGGGCTTATTAAAGTAACCTCACCTAATAAATGACTAATTACAAAACAGGGAGAATTTTCAGGTTGTTCAATTAATTTACTTAAAAAAACAAAGCCTCAAATTTTAAAATTACTTAAACAATGGAGAAAAAATATGAAAAAATAAACCTGATAATTCTTTGGTGTAGTGTTTTCCTATGTCATAATCACCTTGCGACCCCCCCAGGGGGTCCCAACCCCCAGTTTGAGAACCACTGCATTAGATAAATAGAGTCCACACACTGTTTTCTTATTTTTTTTACAAACTTTTTCTAATTAGTCTCAATCTCACTTTACAAGGTGGTGACATTTTGAGTGTGAACTTCTTCTTCTCTTCTTCAGAGTCAAGACTAATAAAAATATTGATAGTTTTGGGAGTAGAAAAAAAATCGGTGCATAGACTCCAAGAATGAAAAGAAAAACTACAGAGAAAAGCAATGGCATACTGCCATGTCACAGCTAAAGTGCCTTTAAGCAAGGCACATAACCTCCAAGTGCTCCAGTGAAGCTGCTCAGTGACCAACACTGGGACACTGTGGTGTATCTGGGCAGCTCCCACATATGAATGTTTTACTAAATGAGCTTTAAGCGAGGTGCTGCAGGACAAGACCACACATGCCCAACTGGATGGAGTTAAAAATAATAAAGATTATTTTTCTGAAGGGTTTGGCGTGACTGAATGCAACTTACCAGTGTTCCTCCAGCTTGTTATCCTGACACTCGGCGCCATCCTCGTCTGATCTGCTCTCGTCTCCCTCTGCGCCCTCGGCGTCAAGTCTCTCCATGGTGAGCACCAGAGAGGCGGGGGAGGGCAGGACGTGTTTGGACACGATAGGCAGCGTGGACGTGATGGGCTTGGAGTCCAGAGCGGACGACAGCACCGTGTCCGGGGGGATGGCGAACTGCACCGAGGTCCCGCTGGGTAAAACGTTGGGTATCGTCTCGAAGTAGGCGATGACCTGAGCTTCGTGGTCGCCGTGGACGACAGCGGGCTCCTCCACGGCAGAAACCAGGTCTTCAACACCCAGAGAGGTCAGAGCCTCCTCCGTGTGGTTTGGTGTGGCGTCATTCATCAGCAGCCCTGGACCCTGAGTCAATATGGCAGCGGTGATCCCATTCACCAGCTCCTCTTGCCCCTCACCAGCAGGGCACTCAGACATGACCACCACCTCTGTGTTCTCCCCACTGTCCAGACCACGCAGATCATCCACAGTCTGGAATAAAGTCACAGGAAAATTCACCCCCGTGTCAAATCCGTCCACAGACCCTGCTGGGTTCAGGTCCGTCTGGAGGGAATCCGTAGACTCTCCGACGTCACTCGATTCCACCAGCATGGCTTCCCCAGGCTGCGAATGGTCGACGGTGATTTCATACAGCTGCACGGCGCTGACGCTGCTGTCCAGCTCCACGGTGTCGGCTGCCAGCGTCCCGTCATCCGACAACGTTATGCTCAGATTGCCGTGAACTCGAAGCCGTTTTGGTTTCTTCTCACTATGTTCCACGCCTTTCCGTTTCTAGAAATAAGCAGACATGCACGGTCATCAAATGAAAAGAAGCGTACTTCTGTTTACTGTTCAAATTACCCGTACTGTTTAAATCAGCAAAACTGTGCAGTGGCAAGGAAAATAAAGAAAGCTGTGCAAGACAAGGCAGGGCTTCAGCAGGGATGAAATTTCATCTGAATAGGCCAACACCTTGGAAACAAAAATGAAACGCCCTTTATTTGCCAAAACTGGTGTAAACATTTCACCAACACGTCTGGCAAATCTGGCATAATGGCATTATTGTCAGTGAGAAAAACTGAAAATCACAAAATAAACTTGAATTTCCAAACTGCATGAGGCTGCAACTTTATCAGAGTGGTGGCTGCTCAAAATAGATTCCTAAACATAGCATGGTTTTAAGATTTTTTTTCCCCTCAGTACTGCAAGTGTGCCTGGAATCCTTTAATCCTCAGTTTTCCTGCTCTGTCCATGCACCTTACTAGTAGGTGAAGTTGTGCCAGAACATAAACTATAAATATAATTACACATTGTAAAACAGAACAAATCTCAAGTAACATCGTTCTTTGTTAAAAACTTGCACTGCTTGCTAAAAAATATAAATTACTGAAAATCTGCATATGCATTTTCATTTGTGCAATGAGACAGAAACCCTTAAACTAGTTTTATTTGCAGGTTTGGACAGGACATTAATGAATAATGGCAAAGATGTGTCCTGTAGTGGGTTATTCTTACTTCTTGCATCTGTCCATTCTACACTCAGAACCAAACGCAATGCTGTTATAGTGTCATATAAGAGCATGGCTGGCCTGCTCTTGTATTACCTCAGGCCTCTGGAAGACTGTGGGCACGGCGTCGTTCTCAAGGTACCGGATCCCCCATCGCACTTTGAAGCATGCGGCTGTAAAATGTTCATGGCAGATGTACTGGTGTCGAGAGGGAACCCAGTTCTCCCGCCCCATGTTCTTTAGCCACTCCTGCAACCTGTCCGGGTCGTGCAGAGGGAACCTGGGACACAGGGAGGATCACATAGTTCACACTGCTCAGGGGGGTATTTCACGAAACAGGATTAGCAAGTAAGCCAAGTTTGAAAATGTTACCCAATACCGTCTGGAATTTCATTTACTACTAGCAATCAGCAACATGCATGCCTGAGAAATGTATCTAAAGTTGTGGTTACAGATTTCAAATTAGTATCACCAGGTTATATCATCATTTCAAGTGCCCATTTACAAGTGCGTAAATATGTTATTACATTAAATACTCCCAAATACTTGGCTTGAAGATATTAGTTGTCTGTTGCTGTGGGAAAGAACGAAGCTGAATCATGATTGAATCAAACTGTCTCAAAGGTCAAAACGACAAACTGCTCGGTGACAGTAAAGTCAACAAGAGGCAGTGAAACAAAGTCGATATGACATAGTAGATGTGATTTAGTCCTTCGTAAATTTGTTACCACTACAGAGATTAAAATAACTGCATTATTGGAGATTATGTCGGTGAATAAAAAAACAAGTTGATCAAAGTTAGTAAGTGGGTAATGTATAACGCTCATTTGACGGAGAAGTTAGCTAACTTAGCGCAATAACCCATCCGATATTTATTCCTACTTACTTGTAGAAGCTTTTCCTGTCGCTGTTGTTTCCAGAGTCATTCTTGCAGTTCGGGGCTGAACAATATTTCGGCATCTCAGGCCGATCTTGCTGTGTGTGGCTATCGTCTTCGTTTGTAACTCTGAACAAGGTGAAACGTGTGTGTTGTCAACTTGTGGCGCATCGTTGACGATCAGCTGTTCGTCGCGTGACGTAGATTAAATGCGACAGTTATTTTAAAGCATCTGCGCAGCGGTATTTGGAGAAGTTGGCATCGACGGGTTTGTAACAGAAAGAACGGGTGAATGTTGGAGTTAGGGTTAGGATTAGTATTAGTGGTATTAGTATTTCAGTCAGAAGGCCTTCAAGACAAATTTCTCCCGTGTGATCTAGTAAAAGATTTTCTGAGTTTGAGATCAGTGGCAGTAACTCGTTTGACTCTAACAATGGACTTCAAAGTATGTATACATGAATTAAAATCGAAGAGACACTTTCAAGACATTTGACATTGACAAAGTATAGTGCAAGTTCTTATTGCCTAACGCCGCCCACAAGGGACACTCTGAGCTACAAACCGAGACCTGATATGCATGAAATAAAGACACTAACTTGTTTCTAAAATCACTGGACTGGATTTTTTTATTCAATAACTTTCTCCAAACATGTACACGGAATCTTTAAATGATACAGTATATATACATACACATCAGTGTATTTTTCTTATCTAAAAATTTGAGGGCCATTGGATAATGTAGCTGTGCGCTTCAAGAGAGGATTGGTTTCTGGACGTCTGTGTATTGAAGAAATCCACACATGGGGTGAGTCACTGGTTATCAAACATGTGTTGGGGACTGGGGTGCCACCAGTGCTTGCCTTACACCAAAGCTATTTGGGAGAGTAGACAGTGCGGGAGCTGCCGGGTGAGTGGCACAATGACGAACAAGGATGAGACATGGAGAGCAGCAGTTTCTTCCTCAATAGGAAGCAGTGCAGCAGTGCAAAATAAATGTTAACAGTTACATGATTGAACCAGCTAAATACACAACTAATGGCGAACAGCACCTTTCAGAGTGTACTCAGAGCCAATCAGTGCGGTCTCCAATGAATACTCCCTTTTTTTGTTGTTTTTTTGTTTTGAAATGGGATCATATATCTAATTAACTATCTTTTGTAGTCCTGTAAAATAAAAAAAAAGATTCCTTTTTATAAACTGTGTCATACTGCAGGATGCTTTGAGAAATACTGATAAACATGAACATGCTGCTCTCAACCCCTTTCAAGCTGTGTACACAGGACAACAGTACAATGCTAGGTTTTAGATTCAGAAGTTGCTCCTTGTAAAAACCAATCAAACAATCAATTCCATTACAGATCTTTGGTACATACCATCCCACCTGCTGAGAACATCATAGGCAAACATTTAAAATCCAAGCAGCTCCAACCGGATGCATCTGCAATTCTCTGGGTAGTTTTCTTTACCCAGTGATGGAACACATGAGTGGGCAAATGGACAATGGAAATTGAGATTTTTCCAGTTTTAACCGATAAATGAACGAACTGACCCAATTCTTGACTGGGCTGGTCTGAGTGATCTGTTCCCATCTGAACTACACCATGTGTATTTTGAATACAACAAGCGGGAGGATTCAGGGAGAGGGATCCCTTAGGCTAAGCATGAACAAGAGCATGTCTAAGCACCGGAGGGAGTGAGGTGGCTGGGATGGTTCAGGTCAGATGGGAGGTCGTCAGTGTCACAGACAGAATAGTGTGGCCTCTACATCATCCCCATCTGCATTAGCGTGTTGGCGTATGCCATGGGCTTGACATTCGGATGAGGCTGTGAAGGAGACAGACAGGGAAATAAACATTAGATCATACTTGAACAAGCTTGTTCAGAAAATACATTTTCTGCACAATTAATCATCTATAACGGTCTACTGTACTTAAAATATTTAAAACATGGTGAGAAGTGTCATAAAACTGCTCCCAAAATTAAGGAGACCAGAAGTCATTGGTAAGTGATCACAGATTCACACAATAACAAGTCACATAAAGGGCAAATTCACCCAAAAGAGGTTTCCAGTTTGCTGCGATATTCCCTGGCTAGAACACCAGCAAACTGTTGATCACCAGGAAATAGACTGAAACTCTTTCCCTGCTTTGAGGAATCTGGATTACACTAGGTATCTGTGCCATCATTTTGGAAAGAGCTGCTGCTGTTGATTTTACAAATGTAAATCTTAGATGGTTCGAGATCCATTAACAAATACATATCCAGCTCGTTGTATTGGGGTGCTGTGAGGCATGGAAGATTGGCAAACTGGAAACCTTACCAAATCACACAGAAATCTAGATGACAGATTGCACTATGGGTAAGTGGGAGAATATCTTTGTTTTTTGGGTGAACAGTGCAGCTCCCATGAAATTAGCTGCAAGCTGCAAATGAATCCTTTACTGCTGCTAGGTCACTAAAGTCATACAGAATATTCCAAATGAAGATGCACATCGAATTCATGATTTTAAATGGATGGCTGTCTGACAAAACTCCAGCACACCTAAGCTGTGTGAAACTGAGGTTGCAGTTCAGTTGCACCATAAACAGCCTTCGAGATACAAGATACTGACCACAGCAGTGAACTGGTGAAATTCTGGCTTGAGATCGGATCCCCTGAGGTGGATATAAGCTCCTTTGTTTCCCATCTGATCACTGGGGGGAAGCAGAGAACAACACAACGTTAAAGGTGAACTGTAAAACCCTACCGGGCCACAGCAGTCTTAACTGCTCTAAGGAAGCCAGCTTGGTTCCTTACCAGTAGTTGGGTGCTGAGAACACGGTGATGCACTTCCCTGAGTGAGTGACCTCGTAGCCCTCAGCCTTGACCTCATGACTACGCACGATGAAGTCCAGCTTGTTCTGTTCCAGGAAGCGCTCGGTTACGTCCGGCCCGAACTGACAGCTCACTCCCCGCTTGCTGATCGACCGACCATTCTGTGTGACACACAGAGAGAATGGCGGTCTGAATGTCGCACTGTGCACAAAACAACCTGAGTAATCTCATAAAACAGGTGTGGATCTTAATGACACATAGAAGAGCTGACCTGAGGCTGTGGATCTGACCACAGGAGGTCACACATGGGACCTGTGAAGACAAGAGCACAGGAAGGTGTTGAGGCCTGCCTGCTTTCCATTCTACAGGCGAAGTCTTACAGCCAGTTAGGACTCACTGTACACTCAGTCTGACCCTACCTGAATCTGGAGGCTGTCTGTTCCTGTCAATCTTCCTGAGGTCATCCAATGTGACGCCGTCTTCACTGAACAGTCCCCCGTGCATCACCTGAGGTGAAAGGCACACACGCACGTGCGTGCACACACACACACACACACACACACACAGACAGACAGACAGACAGACAGACAGACAGACAGACAGACAGACAGACAGACACACAGACACAAAGTATTACTATCTTTGTGGGGACATTATTTTGACTCCATTCATTCTCTACAGCGTTTCCTTAATCTTAACCACAGCAAACTAAAGCCCCTGATACACTTCAAAATGGGTGCGCCCACAGACAGCTGCGGACGTGCACACAGTGCTGGTTATATTAGAATATGGCTGTTCCACTAAAAGAATGTCTCAGTGTTAAGTGAAGTTCAAATGACTCATAGATCTGTCTCATAGATACTTTCACTTCTACCTGAACGCCTCCACATCTCTTCCCACTGTCTGGGCAATTTCTCTCCACGAATTTGCACACATGTGATTGTCTCCATATTCCTTCAGAGATGAAATGTGGGTACAGGCGGACCATCTAGAGCATGTGCACTGGGCGTAGTTAGGAGTGTACAGTCCACATGGTCACAAAAACTGTCCACACACACATCTGCTGACGTCAGTCAGTGACGAAATTTACATCACCCCTAATTACAACCTTACTCTAACCTCAACCAATAAGCCACAATTTGTGTTTTTCCTTTGTGTGGACTGCACAAAATATCCTCATAGAAGAGGTAGTTTCTCAATAGTCGGTCCTCGTAAGTATAGAGAGACATGCCCTCACATAGACACACACACACTGTCAGTGTGTCCATTAAGTCTTCCAATAGGCTGTACAACGCAATTATTTGGCTGTATCATCTTTATATTTCTGCTCAAAATTAAATTTTATAAACTAGCTGAAAAGGTAACTGATATAGTGTTCCTGGCGAACAAACCATGTTTTGTTCGGTCAAAAGTTCTCACCAAAACATACTATACATGTCCTTGGGGCTTGATAAACATGCTGAAAGCATTTCCTAAATCAAAAGACATTTGCAAAGCCTTATTTTGGAATATTTTAAAAATTGTACAGGTTACATCAGCGTGCCTAATATGTTGCCTCCATGCTCATGAGAACATGTTATGAAAACAAAACGGAGACCTGTTTTCCTTGAGCACGCTATAGCACCACTAGTGGTCACAAACTACACTGGATACGACTTAGTTTGTTTACTAAACCACTTGCAGGTAAACATTTCGTTTGGTGGTCCTACTCCATTCTAGAAATTTTTTTTGCTTGTAAAATGCTGAAAATGACAGGTGAATTTTGGTATGAATCAGCGAATGAATCTGGTGACAGCTTTCTGTTAACAGTGTCTCCACTCACCAGTACTTTGCTGTTGATACACTGTGCAAGAGGCAGCCATTGGAAGACCTCACTAAACAGCTGGAACATCTGGGCTGTGTACTTGGCTTTGACCTCCCCTTCAAAACCATACATCTGGTTCATGTTGTCTGTCTCATGGTTACCTGTAGGTACAAAATATGTGTTCTTGCATGGGTACAATTCTTTGCTCGCGGCTGCATATGTATAAATGCAAACACAAACTCATGCACAGGCACACCATGAGTGCTCTCACCCCTAAGCAAGTGGAAACAGTCAGGGTAAAGAAGCTTGAAGCCAAAGAGGGTAAGAATGACCTCAACAGAGAAAGAGCCACGATCCACAAAGTCGCCATTGAACAGCTTGAGTTCTGTGGTTAAGCACAATGACGCAGAACATTTGGGTAAAAAGCATTTTGTTACACAAAAAACAGTACAAACCAGGGGAGTGACTGCACAGGACACACATTCAAAAGCTCATGTGACATCTGATTAAAAGAGAAAGGATACATAGGGGTTGGTCTGTGAAGGTAAGCCGTTCAACTCAAAGATGTTGAGGAGGTCGTAGAACTGCCCATGGGTGTCACCACAAATTGTTATCTTTTCTGTCTGTGGTAGACAGAAAGAGAACAATTAATATAGTGCAATCAGAACAGGATAACTGTGTGAAACTGTCATCAAAACATAGTCATCTACTACAATCTTATCCAGTCGCTTACAGCTAGCCCACACATTTTCTCCAGGAAATGTATAAATTTTAAGATGAACAGAGTTTTCCATGTAAACAACATGGATTTGTTTATACTTGTAATATCACTTGTACAGACACAGAGTATGTTGTTAGACTCCTGTGATTACACTGCATAAATGTATTGCATTCACAGATGTTGGGAAAGTCTTAATTTTTAATGTTTACAAGGCTACAATGTTTACATCTGGATCTCAGTGCAGCAGACCGGAGAAGAAGATCCAGGCCCTTCATGTGATTTATTGCCAAATTTGCATGAGTTTCAGTCACCCAAACCAGCTGTCTAAACCATCAGCACATTATCAACTAAAATAATACCAGTAACACAGCTTGATTCGCTGGCAAGTTAATTTACTGGTCAAGAAAGAATAGCCTAGAGGAATAGCTTTCTTGGACTGCACTTTTTACTACCAATCAGGGACTTCTACAGCATTAATGCAGTGTTTTCTTTTATCATTGTACAGGGACCTATTTCGCTCACTGTGCTACAAGTGGCTGAAAACTCATTTCGTCTTCTCACTGTATATCCATCAGAATAAGAGCACCAGCTACACATCTAAAACATCCATACACACTTTAAGCAAACAAGCTCTCACCTCTTTTAATGCAATTTCAACAAGACTTGGGAGTTTCGATAGAACCTCTTTCACTTGGACCAAAATCTGAAAGAATACAAAATAAGTGTGTGATTACAGCTGTCAACACTTTGTCTCAAGGGAAGGCTTTCAAGCATATGTGCATGTTTACCTGATAAGCACACTTTCTGTGCAGTTTCTTCTGGTCCTTGAACCAATCCATCATGTCCTTCATGAACTTCAATGTGACCTTTCCGTCTTCAAGTTTGGGGCCTGCATACTCATCCTCAATCGCTGCAATATAAAATAGTCTTAATTTTAGAAGGCAGAGCAAAAACATGTCTACATGACACCACGCATATCAAAAATGTATAATGAAATACTTACAAATCCAATGCTACAGTAAAGTTTACAGCCCTACATTCACTTATCGCAAGTTCCTGTTTGACATGTAGCCTGATGCTAAGAAAGTCTGACACAAAAACAAATCTGGTGTCTGATGTGATACATATTATCTACCTTGTTTATTACAAACTGGACAAAACAAGGATAACATAAACATTTTCAACTGCAAGTCAGTGAGGCATGAGTAGTTATGTTTCCTGCAGCAGTTTATGGAGTTTATGGAGTTTATGGATCACTTTAAACGGCTCCTTGATGGTTTACCCACCAAAAAAATGAATAAATAAAAGAATGAATGAATGAATGAATGAATGAATGAATGAACAAGACCAAGTGTGTTTACAAGGAAGACTATTTTGGGCACCTTGTGATCAGATTTCACTGTCAATACTTTTATAGGTCAGTCACATAACAGAGGGAACTTACTCATGTTTTCGATGTCTAGAGAGTCCACAACAGATTTTTTTGTCTCATCACTGGCGATGGCTCTCTCAAAAGCCTTCTGTTTCACAATCTTGTTGCATTCTTGATATTTCATCTTTGCATCCTTGTCATTGGGTCGAACCCTCACTACCTGTCATCAGAACATGGGAATAACACAGATGACTCAAACACATTTGTTAATCATCCACTGGCATCAAGGGAGGCTTAAAATTAAGTACTGATCTGAGGGAAATTGGGTCATTGTAGCCGCAAAAGTAGGATATAGATAATAAAATATATTTCTTAATGATTCAAACAATTGACACTAGTTAAAAAATAATTCTAATACGATATAAATATACACTCAAACACTGTTTTGCCCTGATGCATTTCAAAGATACATATGAATCCCGTTCCAGCCTTTCATGGACTAATACAGATTGAGTCTTAGGTTTTGTTGACAATGCTGCTTTGTCTACTTTGTCCAGTCACTATAACTTTGGCTTAGCATTAGAGCTTTTTGCTGTCACCACCTTGATAGATTTATATTGCTCATTGTGAGAAAAGCACTAACAACAATAGACACTAAATTAGCTGTGGTATGAGTCCCCTCAGACTGGATCTAAATGGCATCATCAATGGATTAAAGGATAATCCCCTTCCGGGCTGTTAAGGCTACATGAAGATCCTAACTCATGATGACAGATCAACAGATGGAGCTGGAGAGTTATTTTCTCGTTTCCTTTAAGAAAAGTGAGGAAAAGACAGACTGGCCTTGAATAGTTCAGTTCTACTTTGTGCACTGCGCACGTCCTACAAGCTCCAGGTTACCTGAAACAGTTCATACCTAAAATAGTAACAGACTATATAGCAGCATTATGCAGCCAGATACAGTGAAGGAAGACCTATTTCTTACCGTCTCATAGTCTTTAAGTGCTGCTTTGAACTTTCCCAGTGCCATGTTGGAGGTGGCACGGCGGTAATACCCCTTGATGTAGTTCTTGTCTATCTCCAGGGCCTTCGTAGCATCAGCCAGGGCATAGCCGTAGCACTCTGTGCGAAGGTATGCCAGACTTCGGTTGCTGTAGTAGATGGCATTGGCTGGATTGAGCTCCAGGGCCTCTGTGTAGTACTTGATTGCATTTTCATAGTCTTTCTCTGAAAAACAAATGTTCACATCAGCACTGGACACAATATGGCAAAGAGTGGGAAGAGCATGGCTCTAATGCTGCCAGGATTAGGGATTAATTTCCTGCTGGAGCCACACATGCTTAATATATATGCACTCATGGTACTGAAAGGTAATCAGGTTAAAGGGGAAAAAATGGAGGTAGCCAACTGACCAAAAGACATAAAAATTGCAACAGGTAACTGAATCAAATTGTCCATCGGTATGTTTGGCACACAGACTATACACCAAAAAGCACCCATTTTAATAAAATTTCATAATAAAATTAATATGCCCTGCTTGCCTCTGCCCACCAGGGTTGGAAAATTCTTTGACTAACACGATTAACCAGTTGAAATTGGATTTGAAGTGATTCTTTGTGTATCACATGAATGTCTTTACTGGTAGAAAACAATTAGTTAACAATTCAAAACTTGGGTGTGACTCTCTCCAACACCAAGGGAAGCAGTGATTTACTATGGCAGATGATGGCACATTCAAACGGCAATGCCTCATAGTGGGTAAAAGCACTATCTGCTGTTCTCTGACTGCCTATTTTATGCATGTCCATCAGACAGAAATGAATCATCCCCATCGTATCACAGAGTGCCTCCCTTCCCTTACATCTGCTCTGATTCATCACAGTGTCAGCCCTATTCATGGCCACATGGTGGGCCTCTTCTCCCAAATCCCCTAGCTTACAGAGTAGCTAAGGTATTCACACACTAATAACATAAAATACTCGCACGTATTGTATTTTACGTATGAACGACTTTTGACGTTTTTGCTGAAAAAACACTAATTTGATCAACTAACAGGCTTTACAAAGAAGGTTAACGGACACCTAGCCAGTGCTGGATTTAGAAAGCTTATCAAAGAAGTTGACTTTCGTTATCGACGCTCCTCATTGCCAAGTTTAACACTTTCCTCCAGCAGAACAGATGAAATGTTGATGTAATAATTACCCCCCTCAACTACCAATCCTCGATGTGAGGTAAATAACTACCTCGGCGACTACCTCGACACATCTCAATTAAAATGTTCCGAGATTTGAACTATATCAACGGTCAACCCCACATAGAACACCGCCTTGCAAGTCTTAATAATCGGGACTAACGTTACTGCTCTCACGCGCTCGTTAGCTAACAGAAGATTCTAGGAGCTGGATTTGACTGTCACTTAGCCTGCACGATAAGATGGCAAAACAACAGAATAAAAAGAAAAGAAGTGAATATAATCCACACTGTCAGTGGATATGGCTTAAAACCAGAGATATGACTTATTTCTAACAACTCAGCGGTGCACCATACATCACACGCGTGACGGTGTGGGTTAGATGCCGCTGGTGGCGGCTGCTAGCAGGCTAGCTAGCTGCTATGGCTTGGCTCTTTCCATTTAGTACCGTGTAATGAATGGGAGTTTGCAGCTAGCATGCTTTCTAGCCAGCTAGCTTAACGTTAGCAACCGGTTCCAGCTGCAGCATGGATCAACGGAATCATGCCGCTGCCTTAATTGTAGGACACCCTTTTCTGTACTGCGCACTGTTGCGATGAGAGATTAACTTGACAGAGTTGACAAATTACCTTTAAAGTAACTATTCGCCTTCTCCTTGAGTAGCTCTGCATTTTTCTCTCCCTCCGCCATCTTCTTCTCGCTGCCGTTTTCCGATGCGTGCGCCATTGGCTGGACAGTCGCAAACGTCGCAAAATATGTTTTGAACTGTCTGATCTGAAGTCAGTCCTAAATTTCAAAATTAAAGCATAAATGCGAGTAGAGGTGGACTGTAAAAACACAAGGCAAGTTAAAGTATAATTAACATCATAGCTTTGAATGAGCGAGTGAGACAGGGAGAGAGAAAGAAGATTTAAAGAGGCAGTTCAATAACATTTCAAAGCTTCCCAGATGAAAGGTAGAAAATACGGAGACATTAATTCTACTTGAATTATTTCACCTTGTAACCGGCAGGGGGGAGTAGCCTACTGATCTTCACCAAATGCAACAAGCCTGTATCACTGAGCAGCTCCACAAGTGGACTGAACACTGTAAAACTGCTGATACAGGGAACTATTTAAACGTGAGGTTAACCAGAAAAATTCACCCTTGCTGACTTATGTGATATAACCACCTCATTAGTTAGAGATTAGGCAAATGATTCATTCAGGAGCCAATTTTCCCTGGGTTTATCTGGAATGTGGTACTCTGCATTTTAGCCATGGACTGTCCTTATAGACCTATCTCCCCCTGAATGAATAACACCAATAAAATTCAAATGAAAAAAGAAGCAGGGCTGCCTATCACGAAGGTGGAAGCTCAGTCACATTTCCCTGTGGTCTTCTCCCAGATGCCTCAGTGTTTGAGGATGTTGCAGTGGAAGTTTCCTGCCATCTGAGCACAGCATGTGGGCTTCTGGCAGCCACAGATAGGGAGTGAGGGGACAAAACATGGCACAGGTGCACGTCTCCACAACTTTACTCACTAACACATGGCATCTGACGCACCCCAGCCTCAAATAACCGCTTTGCAAAAAACATCACGCAACCTTAAACAGAAACACACCCAAGCCAAAAAACACCTTTCCTGCCAGAGAATCCTATACTGCAGCCTGAAAACCACTGTGGGTTAGCGGTCAGGAGAGGGACATCCGTCATTTGACTTCCCCAAAGGGAAAAGTCAACCTGATATGTTTGTGGTTTTGTGTGTTGGGTGTTTATTTCACTCTCTCTCTCTCTCTTTCTCTTTAGGTTTAGGATACGTTCATGCAAAATGTGTGACACAGAGGATACAACCCAGTCCAGTCTGCTTCCCTGACTCACATGGGACGTCCCGCAGCGGGGAGCGCGAGGCCAAACAGTCGCGGGTGACTCACCGTGACCCTATGGTACACTTACAACTCCTAGAGTGTGACTTCACTTTCTCTGAGGAAGATTATCTATGACTCGTCCCTTCGCTGAGCCATAACACGTCTACCTCTGTGACGGGTTTACTACTAAGTGTGTGTGTGTGTGTGTGTGTGTGGTGGGGGGTGGGGGTGGGGG
>OMLF01001559.1:2971-14803 GCA_900302615.1 Holocentrus rufus | reverse complement strand
GCAACGCCCGCTCACACACTTTGATCTGGTGACACTCTAATGAGACTGGAGAAGGACAGACGGGGAGACAAAGGAGATGGGTGGAAAGAAGAGAAGGAATTGGTAAAGAGAAAGACCCAGTTAGTTAGAAATGGATAGGTTTTCGTAACTTGTTCTTCAGATGAAAAAACGCACACACACACACACACACACACACACACACACACAAACACATACACATACACACACACACACACACACACACACACACACACACACACACACACACACACAGACACCCACACAAAGTCAAAAGCACACAGCATCACAGCATGGATTAGTATCCATCAGTACATAAGATCAGTACACAGGTCTGTCTATCCAGCTGCCAGCATAAAGTACAGCCCCTGCTGCTGTTACAAAGATGGAATGAGCAGTCGTACATATCCACGGGGAACTTTTCTTTGCAGCACTGGCTTTGTCCTAGCTATTTTCTAAGAAAAAGATAACTGGTGGTCTGGTTAAGTGACTAACTAAGGGACTGGCAAAGTGGACAGAAAAAGAGCTTAACCCTGCAAGGCCTTTGTCTTATCCCATAATGACTCCTAGGCCCTATACACAGTTTGGGCTACATCTCTGCTCACAACTGACCAGCAACACTTCGGGAAACTAATAACCATGAGGGCTATTTTGTAGAGATATAACTACATTTCATGACAAAAGTTTGAGAAACAAAAATGTGATGATGTGCATCATGGAGTTGATAAAATGGTTGTAATTTCAGCTGCACTCTAATATCCAAGAAATGACATTCAGGATCATCTCCTCTCTGGCAGTGTTTGAAAACTGGACAGCGTGAGGCTAGCAAGTTCTAAACTGTTATTACAGTCAGTTCTGTGAATTAAGAGTCAAAGTCACGGTGAAAACTTAATAGTGCATGATGGTGATTTTCAAAGCATGTAAGGATGCAGTGATTAACAGATGTCACCATTAACTGCACTTGAAACCACCACTGTTTTCTAAATATAGCCAACATTTTAGAAGCTATGGTATCTTATGTCTATGGCTCCAGTCTAAACGTCTCAAGAATGAATGACGTCATTTATATGTTCAAGGATAATTCTGGTATTTTTAAACCTGGGCCATATTTTCCCATCTTGTCTACATGATTAATAAAGACAAACATTTTTGGAATTGGTCAAATATTGTGCAAGAACGCTACAACCGCAACGTAATCCAAAGACGCAATTTGTTAGCATCAAAGTATGTCCCCTAAGTGCTGGTTTTTGCTATTTTTTGTTATTATCTGAGTCTGACAACATGATGGAAAGGATCCCTACAGAGATAGACGTGTATGTAACATGTAACAGACGTCTCGCTCAAGAAGAGGCCTCGCTCTGAAATCTCACGGGAGAGAGAAGATGAGTGAGAGTTGAGAGACACCCGGAGGAGAGTGGAGTACAAAAAGCGTAGGTTAGTGTTACCTAAAAGATTAAAGAGATAAATAGTGGTTTGTGTTTGCGCTGTGCTAACAGAATTTCACACCACACTTTGCACATCATCACCATCTATACGTTTATAAACAGGTCAAGTTAATGGTTAGCCTGGGTATGAAATTCTTCCTTACAATCAACAAAGTAGCAGTGAGTTAAGAACTGGACTTTCTCTGTTACCCAAGGCAAAATGAACAAAGCAGGAACAAAAGTTTTGCAACAGTCAATCAGGGCGACTTCTTACATTTTAAAACGCTCAACAAAACAGCAGGTAATCCAGCCCAAATGAAACTGAAGTATTCTTCTGTTTCCTCTCATTAATGTGTGTTTCAGCGATTATGGAGCTGTCTGAGTCATTAGAAGTCACTTGGTGCCATCATTTACTTCCTACTTGCTCAGTGCCATCTGCATTAATTAAACTGTTAACAACAGCTGGCTTTAGATGCAGAAGAAAAGGCAGCAAGGCCAAGACAATTTCTTCAATAGAGTGCTTTTTATTTTTGGCAAATTGTTGTGGAAAATAAAATAAAGCATGCTAAAATAGGAAATGGTTGTTTTATTTTCCCTGTTTTAAGTACTATAAAAAAATGACCACATAACAGGAAAAGTATAAAAAATACTAATACTATACTGTACCAATTCTCTACTCCATTACATCCATATTAATTAATCAAATATATATTGCATGTATCATCTGTGTAACACCCAGTCACATCCATACAGCACAGAAACAGTTAATAATCCTGCAGCTCAATCTAAGCAGCAACATAGCTTTGACAGCTCAGTCAGTCTGGTTTTCCGGCTTGTAAACACACATACACACACAGAGACTCACGTGGACACAGGTAAGATGATGACACTAGTCTACTAATCAGAAAATTAGACACAGAAATGAGAGAAGGTTAAAGACAGCTGAGCATGTGAAAGTAAGTAAAGCTGCGGGAAAGGCCACAGCAAAGGTCACAAAGGTCGCACTGTTACCTCTCCCTCACAGACCACAACAGTTCACTGATACGGGAGACGGCTTAGCAGTCTGCAGCTGAGGCTGAGGCAGGACATAGGTAAATGAAACGTGTGTGTGTGTGTGTGTGTGTGTGTGTGTCTGAGAGAGAGAGAGAGAGCTCAATGTAAGTGGTTTAACCCAGCGTTTCAGCCCTGCCTTATGACCGCTTCAACAGCCCTGGTTAATTATCGCAGATTGGCAGAGGTGTAAACGGGTCATCTGTTAATTTGTGTCTTACACAAGACACGATGATACAGGACATGCTCTACATTGTAGGTAGCCAATCTTAACCTCAGTGTAACTTTACACTATATAATTTGATACATTACCAATAAATCACCTTCTTTTGAGTTGGGCTGGGTTGACTTATGATGACAGAGATCGCCACGGTAAAACGTCAGAAGAAAAGCAGCATTTCAGCTGGGCTGGAAGATTATTATACCATTTAACCCGGAGGTTATGCAGTGCTGGACTTCTATTCATCTAAATGAGTCCCCTGCGTTTTTTAGTGGGTAGTCCCCAAGTAATTTGTTTTTTGTTGTTGTTGTTTAATTAAAAACATGTAAAACTTGCTTGCTTGGTAGTGAAAGCACTATTAGTGGATCAGATGAGGAGTGCACCCTGTGGATCCCCTCTCCAGTCTCTGGGATGTTTCAAGCATGCTCATTAGTGACTGTGACTGTGGATGACACATCCACAGTCACAATCCAAAAGGGGCTCTGTGTGTGTGTCTACCTATCTACTGGCCACACTGGTACCTCTTGGCACAATGAATGCAGAATGAGGGGTGGAGGGAGAAAAGCATAAGCCAAAATGGGGAAGAATAAGGCGGCATCCTGTTCACTATTTTTACATAACTTCCTGTCACAACCCACAGAGTTTGAGAAATAATGCAGCAGCAGAGCTGACTCACTGACTTGTGTGTATTTGTGTGCATGCATGCATGCGTGTGTGCATGGCCGACGACAGGCATGTAGCAAGTAAAGCAGAAGTAAGATTCAGCAGTAGACAAACTGAAGCGATGAATAGTGATCAATGGCTTCTATTTGTCCAGATATTGTGGCCTGAACGCAACACATTTGGCGATAATATCTTGCTTCCCCCCTCAAGGCCAGATAACACTGCTGACAAAAGGGAGACACTGGTGCCATAAACTGTCGAAGCCGGCAAAAGGCGGCAGTTCATTTTAAGCCAGAGACGTGAGAGCAAATGGAATAAGCAAAACGGCATTGTGCCTGAACCATTCAAGAGAAGAGAAGCTCTTTAAAAACGTCTGAGCAGGTGAAACTGACTTGAGGAATGCAGCCCTCTCCTCGTAGGCAGGCAGTAAATATTCAATAGCTCAGAGCGCTATACGCACACACAGTCACTTATTCAAAGCCCTTTGCTGAGGGAGGTGAAATAAGAGGCTGCTATATCAAAGACTGAGGCTTACACTGTTCTGTGTTGCCCTGCATCCACCCTCCGTCACATTCCAAAACATGCATGGCAGCGCACACCCACAGGCATGCACACAGACACACACATAAGATGCTATTTGGTGCGCAAACAACACGCGAGTCACACAAAAACCTGTCAGCTGTATTGTTTGACAGTGAAAACAGAGTGTTGTGGCACTGTCACTTTCACCTCAGAGTGTTGTGAGGTGCTGACGGACTCAGTCTCGCTCTCTCCATCACACACAATCATCTTCACGCTACTGGGTGAGATAGAGGGCTTCATTTTGCAACTGAGGGATTTTTGGTATGGATAAAGCAAAGTGCTTACGTCCAATTAAAATTCTGTCAAATTCACAGAATTCATGCCAACCTGGTGGAAATTAAAGCTTGAGTGTAGGTGAACATGCCACAGCAGATCCCTTCCAAAACACACTTCAGCACCTATAACTAATCCAGAATGTTGCAGCCCACTCCAGCTCTACCTCTGCAATTTCTCCAATGTCATCGCTCTCCTGCACTCTTTCAATTGGCTGCTTGTCTCAAATCCGAAACCCTGGCACTGCGTGCACGACAGCTACAGGTCGGGTGACCTCACGGCTGCAGGCTGTGTGTCAGCCACACACTCTGCAGCCCATGTTGTGCACTCTGCCACTGCCAGCCGCTTTGTTCTCCTCTTCCTGTGTCAGTCTGGTCATCACCCTTCCCCCCCTCCTGACTTTTGTTTACAAGTTGAAAACTCATCTCTTCAGCACATTACACTCTCCCCACAGAAACACACACCCTCTTATTCTGCTGTTGCAATCACTTGAAGATTCCCTGGGTAACATCATCAGCTAAATGACATGTAAACAAAGTCTTTGGGTCTACGTCCTGCCGCCCTGCCAACCAACTCTCTTAATATTAACAGACATAGGGATAGAGAAAAGGAGGAGTGAGCAGATGTATTTTTAAAACTGAACTGAAAACAATAAGGGGAACCGACACATCTGAATGAAGTAACTACCCAGGTGGAGGTGAGATTCCACGCTAACCATGGTATTTCAGTGCTGCAGTGACGACGCATTCCTCTGTGTGCTTGCCCTGACAAATAGGCTAACAGCACCTTTATTACACAACTCAGCTCCCATATCCAGTCAGAACAGGCTTCAGAGCAAACCAAACACAGTCCTCAACTGAAGCCACCAACCACTCTTTTTCTACCTCTGCAGCACAGCAAGGACAGAGCACAGAGAGAGAGAGAGAGAGAGAGAAATGGCCACTGTGCTCAGTAATCATGGAGCTCATCTATGACAGATTATTATTGCAAGCGTCTTTATTTCACATAATTACTGGTGTCTCAGTAGGATATCAGTTTAACTTAAGGCGAGACAATTTCTGCTGTAAGGCAGGTACTTGAAATTGTTGTAAAATGTGTATGTGAAACTGTTACCTTGAATCCATTCTAATGAATCTCAATAGCAAGGTGTTGTTGCACATTTATCCATCCTGAGTTCTATTCCTTAGTGAACAATTTGTTTCAACCCAGTAACATAAGAGCTCTGCGCCCACACAAAATGTATCACACAACCCATATCTTATTATTATCTCTGACTGTACCCCCACTCATGGCAGTGCTCCGCCTTCCTTAATCCACAGTGGAATCTCCTAATCTGCATCTCTCTCTTCTCTGGCCTGCCTCCCCAAGGCTCATTTTATTCCTCTCTTCCCACTCCTTGTACTGCTTTCTGTCACATTCTCCTTCTCTCTCTCTCTCTCCCTCTCACTTTCTCTCTCTCTCTCTCTGCCTCCCCCAGACCCTGCTCTTTGCTTCTCTGACTCGCTCTCCCTTGTGCAGCCTCTCTCTCTCTCTCTCCGAAATCCTCCCATTCACTCCAAGCCAAGAGGCCCCTGCCACTAGCAGTCCATTAACCACTCCAGTTTCACACTGGCACTCAGTCAGACCCCTTTAGAGCTCACAGTACAACTCTTCCTCCCATAAGATGGAGAGGATGGGAGACAGTGTTTGTGTGTGTGTGAGAGAGGCTCAGATATATATGGAGAAAGAGGACAGTTTAAAGTGTAAGCATTAGTCTAGTCATCTAGTTTACACAGACTGGTGACTGGAAAGTAAAACCTGACCACTTAGATATGTAGCAATATCTTGAATTAAACGTTTGCTATGGTGGTTCCCCCAGGAAATGTGTGCACTAGTGCATGCACTTCCTGAAGGCACAGTATTTTCTGCTTGATGGGAGGTGCACTTTATCTGTACTGCTGATCAAGCCTTTAATGAATAAAGAGCTCCATGCCAAGCTGCACCTAACTCCTAAACCAATGCCATGAGGTGCCCATGTCTGGGTACTAAGCTTTTCTCAGACGCTGCAACACAAATGTGTTTTGTTTTGGAAACAAATGTGGAGATAGATAAAAAAAAAACATCAAAAAGAGTTGAAAGACAACACTGTGAGGAGCTGCTCATTGGAAAGTGACTTCAAAGTTGCTGTTCATTTCAGCACAGCACAGCAGAGTACACTGGAGTCACCCACATCCTCGAGTCAAAAGCAGCCTTTATCATCTTGACACTATTCAGCAAACCTTTCACCTAAAAACAGATAACCTCTCATGCTCAACAAGACGTACCAAAGCCAGGATCTGCGATCTACAATTCACCTTGTGTCCCAAACAACTGTCCAAAGCAGTGATCCCTGACTAATCCGAGCTGCGCCTGCCTGCTGGTTTCAGCCAGCCTGTTTATGTCAACAGGCTACATGGATGCTCATCCCTGCTGTCTCTGTGGGCCTGAAGAATACAGATAGCGCCTCGGGGGTTACGGCTAAAAAGGCCCGTTTTTAGCTTCAAGCGAGAACCCGTGGATCATGCCTAACTACAAAGGAAGCTGAGAGGGCAATGAATCATGTAAAAGCATTCCTCAGGAACATAAGTGCAGGTTGCATATGCCAATCACACAGCCGGTGTGAGTTTTGAGACACCAGTTTAACGTTTTTTTTGAGTTACTGGGGTACGCCAGGGGTAGATGAGTCCGATGTTTTATTTTATTGAATCAGAGATTAACAATATTTCCTCTCTATATATTAAAATAATGACATCTTATTGACTCCACCCCAAAACATAAAAAGGCAAAACTGAAAATTACTTTCTCTAGAAGCAGGATAGTGACTGGGTCTGAAACTAGACTGTTAACTAAAATTGTGTGACGCACCCACAGTGCTACATACAAATCCTAGAGGACACATTGGAGAGCAGTTTAGACAGGAGCTGGATTGGCATATCAAATATCAAGCAGACTGCAGGTACCAGACACACACACACACACACACACACACAAAGATGACTGACTCTGACACTAAGCCTGTTGTGCCATCATCGCTGATATGTCTGAAAATGGGAGATAGTGGGAAAAAATGACATCATAGATTAAGCACACCAGATAATGACCCTTTACCTCTGGCTGTGTGACAGTGAATGTCTTTGAGTGTGTTGCATAATAATAAAGGAGGAATGCATTTAAACTGTAGAGCTAGCAGTGTGTATAAGTCAGGGCTGTACCATATACTCTCATCAGATGCATTGTGGGTACACTGACTGCACACATACATGCACTCACATATTCATGCAGACATACAAATTCACTTAATAACACAGGCTCATACATATAGTGTTATCGCGTGGAGATTTGTTTACAGAGCTGGTTTCTGTCTCTGACTCATGTTTACTTTACAGTCCTACCTTGAACTGTGTGTTCATTAATGATTTGTGTCATTTCACCATTCACCACATTCCTCCATTTCTCAACTTCTATTACTCTGTCAGGTATACAAAGCTGTAGAATGTGTTCACAGGCCAGTAAGTCTGTCAGCCGAAAGTCTAACAGTGTGGACAGCATTAGGCAGTGACAACATTCACTGACTGACTCTGTGTGTGTGTGTGTGTGTGTGTGTGTGTGTGTGTGTGTGTGTGTTTGTGTTCCATATACATGTGCAGAGTGACTGTTTGCACTAATGTGGCAGTTCCTGTTATCAACACCGTGCCTTTTGACAAAGACAAACTATGGCCACATATGCCTCGTACTCGGCAAATGTGTGCCGGGCTCATGGTCAGGTGCTGCTCAACTCAAAAAGAACTTTCAGTCATCACAACCTGGCCAAATTTTTACTGAAGGAACTTGTTTAAGTTCATTCCTGTCAGTAGGCTGCTCAACATCTTACAGAGTGCAGAGGAGCGCTTGGAAGAGTTGTCACTTCTGTGACAGACCTGGAAGGACTCTGAAGTGCGTGCGTGCGTGCGTGCGTGCGTGCGTGCGTGTGTGTGTGTGCGCACAGTGAGCTTGTTCTACTCATTGGCCAGGTGTGTCTCAGGCCCCTCTATAGTTACCGTTTGTCTGTGTGTACAATATCAGTTTTCAGCTGTTGCTAGACCTGGCCAAAGGGTTAAGTTACGCAATCTCGTTTGCCTTGACTGATGACAGGCATCCCTATGGATGACTTGTGGTGTTCTCCTCCCCTCCAGACATTTCGCTGACTCACCCACAACACTGAGGTAGATACTGCATGATGTCACCAAAATGACCTCAGCATGAGAAAATGTTCGGGAACAAAACCACACCTATCATACAAAGTTAACTGTATTTATTTTAAACAACCCAAATGAAAACCACTAAGTGTCAAGCACTGAAAAAAACACATGCAACCTTCTGAGGCAAGCAAGAAATACTACAGTCTTGATAATGTTGCAACACACTTGTTAATGAAAACTTTGGATTTGACAGTACAAGTTTTTAAGAAATCAATACAGGCAGAAGCTGTGGCCAATGAGTCACAGTGTCACAGCTTGTAAGAGCTGCAGAACTTAATGTTTTGCAGCGCACTGCAACACTTCAAAGCTGGAAAACCCAGCCACATCCTATACAGTATGTTCACAAAACACCTCACCTCAAATGCAACGTGATTGCTAGAGGATGGCATTTCAAGCTTATCAGCTGACCAGCTTTACGGGGCGAAAGTGATTTTATGTATGTAGCTGTTCGTTACTTGATATGAATCTACTTTAAACGTGGGAGAAAGAAGTTACATCAGTAGGGCAAATGATGCTGGGCGCACCACTTGTTGAGCTCATGTGCCTAACACATTATAACACTAGCGATGCTCACAGCAGTAGCAACATGAACCTGGGGGATACTCACAAATTTCTTTTTCCCATCTCCATCCTCATAGTTCTTCTTTGGTTTCTTGTCCTTCTTGGAGGCAGCAGCCGAGGCAGAATTCCCCGAGTATTGATCCATAATTATGATTTAATCCGTTTCCCTCAATTGAATGTCAAGATAACCCCGCGTGATGGTAGTTTCCCTAAAAGTTACTCAAACTCAAAACAACAGGCGGAAAGTTCCCTCTGATGTTGTTTCTCACTGTTGGAAAAAGCGAATGGCTAGTTCCCCTAGGGCCTAGGCTAGTCCCTGCTAACTAGCCACAATTAGCACAATGTGGCTAATGATTTGGTAGGTAGCCAACTACATCGGACGAACCCCTCGCTAAGCCGCCTGCTTGTACTACTAATGGAGGGAAATTCAAAGCACAGCCTCAAACCCGCAGGAGGAGAAGTAGGAAAAACCAAACTTCTGTGACTTTTTAACACAGACAACGACTAAACTCTGCCGGTAGTCACACATAACACAAAATGAACCGTAAAAATGTGAATCTGTAAAGTCCTGCAAATTACATCAGTCCTGACTCGCTGCTGCACTAACTGGCTAATGTTAGCTTTAGCTAGCCTAGCTTGTCTGCTATGGAAACTCTCCGTGGTAAAACTCCGCTGTCCCCGCTTCCAATAGTTGTTTTCGGTGACTACAACACAGGTAACGTGTTGGTGTCAAATGCGTCTAGGTTCGGCGGCATTTCCAAAGTTAGTTTCCATGTCTGCTATAAGTTCAGTTAACTTTTTCCCCCGAAATGTCAGACAGTAGAGCAGCAACCACTTCCACGGCAGTTGAAGACTCTTCCTGTTCTGACAGGTCTGAGGAGCGGTGGAGGAGGGGCCTGCGCCCTGAGCTACACCTGCACACGGGAGAAGTTTGCCTCGAAGGCTTTTTAACAGAAAGAAGAGGTTAGGATTAGGCATGGGCTTTCTGATAAAAAGCCTTCGGGCTCTTTGTCAGAAAGCCTGCAAGGCAAACTTCTGCCATGTGCACTGCATCTGAAAGGATTTGACTGACAGATGGACGACCTGAAT
The DNA here is from genome assembly GCA_900302615.1 of Holocentrus rufus. Classification (NCBI taxonomy): domain Eukaryota; kingdom Metazoa; phylum Chordata; class Actinopteri; order Holocentriformes; family Holocentridae; genus Holocentrus; species Holocentrus rufus. The sequence continues at coordinate 4,667 of OMLF01001559.1, read as the reverse complement.
GCCCAGAGCAGTGGGTTTTGAAGTGGGACCCTCAGTGTCCGCGTGGGATGTTCAGGGGTCCTCACAGGAATGAACACTAGTTAAAGTGTGATTTTAATTCAGTCGAAATCACCCAGTGCTGTGTAAGAAAGACTGATTTTATCTTTGATTCACCTGTGTTCACAAGTACAATGGAAAAATCCTTTGTGTCCTACAAAATCTTAGATGTGCATACACAGAAATCAGCTGTCCAAAAAAAAGTTCATATTATATGTTCATTCAGTGAGGGCTGGGGACCCCTAGGGGCCCTTGAGGGGATTCCAGGGGGTCCTCAGCAAAATGAGGACTAGTAACTATAAATTACCAGATATTGTTATGATGGAAAGTATGAATGATTATTTTAACATTATGTTTTAATCTTATGATTTTGAATCCATTTGCAGGTGTTCAAGAAGGACATCTAATACTGAACACAAATTAAAGGAGCTTTTCATATCAGCAAAAATCATTTCTGGAGGGGGCGGTGACTTAATGAAAATGCACCTTGGGGTCCAGACCATGAAAATCCTTCTACGAACGCATCACCACAGGCAGCACCCTTTGCTGACCACCAGTTGAGAATGTAAGAGCAGGTAGGACCTATGTCATTGGACCTATAAAGTGGCCACCTCCCATCACATATGTTTGCGTGATTAAGGGTTACAGTGCCTCCAGAAACAACTTCTGGCAGTCCCAGACCCCCCACAGCCAGCAATATAGAGAATAGTTTAAATTCACCATCACTGTGTGCATTAAAGGTTAGCATTACATTGGTGAATGTATAATATGACTGTTGTGATCAGAGGTTTCACTCTGTATTGTTGTCTTTCCTCTTGCAGTATAAGCAGACCTAAAAAATTCTCTACTTTGGCTCTGGGACAAAAACTCTTGTCTCCTTGAGTTGTATAGATATGGGAATTGTCAATAGTCATGGGTCAGCCTGTCAAAGATATAACTAAAATAGTAAAAAGCGACTGGTATAAAGAATTCAGCTGTTTAGTGTGTGATTTGAGCCAATATTACCAGCTGCCAGTGAGTTTAGAGTTTCATTTAGACTGTCCCAAATAAACTAATCAACCCCCCACTCCTGTATTTCAAAAAGGTGTTATTTCTAATCACGTGGTTCAACTGCTTTATTGTTTTCCACTCAAATCGTCTACACAGATAATCAGCCTTAGCGCGCCATCAAGTGCTTAAGATGTGAACTGCAGGCGCCTCTGGGAGATGTCTGATGAGGGGTCAACGAGTCAACATATCAAATAAGTGCATAACGGGGAGCATTTTAATCTAAAAATGTTTTAGCACTCTAATAAGGCTGCTATCGTCACTGAGCTGATGTGTATTGGTGGTAGGCGAGAGGAGAAGAACATCAGAATGAGACAGGAAAACCTCTCAAATCCCCCAAATATTTAACGCACCGCACAGTACAATAATCACGGTGTTTACCTCATCTCAGTGGAATTCCACATCTTGGATGAAGCATTTACTCCTCCTGCTTGTAGACCTTGATTCAGTGAACCCTGCACGGGCAATTTGATGCAGGTATAGTATAGCCGATATTTGAAATGCAATATTATTTCTCTTCCATCTCTTCCTATCTCACAGAACACACGCACACGCGCACACGCGCACGCACACACACACACACACACACACACACACACACACACACACACAC
>OMLF01001554.1:1932-14209 GCA_900302615.1 Holocentrus rufus | reverse complement strand
GTTCTTCACACCACTGAATACATAGAATCTATATCTACCGTATATCTATATCTATATATAGATATCTATATTTATATACATTTATCTCTCCATCTCTCTCTCTATCTATCTATCTATCATTCTATCTTTCTATCTATTTATCTATCTATCTATATATTTATATATATACCTATACCTATATCTATCTATATAGATAGATATAGATAGATATAGATATAGATAGATAGATAGATATATCTTTATCTATGTGTATATCTATCTCTGTTTCTATATATCTATCTATCTATTTATCTATCTCTCTATCTATCTATCTATCTCTCTATCTATATTGTCAATGTGGTATATGGTGTCAATGTGGCATGCAGTTAGCACTTTGGACGGATAGTTTGGAGAAGATAAATGACTAATATAATCTCTCAGCCAATGCAGAATTAGATCACATATTGTGATATTCATCAGTCACACTCCAGCTATCCCAGCCATTGTTGCACTTTTATAATAAGAGCTTATCATTTTCAAAATCAAATTACTAGAGAAGTGAAAACAAAATTGCCTAAACAAATAATTTCCCATTCACTACAACACTTTCCACATACAGTATTTGAAGTGCATGAACAGAATACTTACCATCGCTTGCAATACGCAGTAGCTCAGGGGACAGAAACAGAAATAGTTTTCACTCAACAAACTCAACAATGAGAGAATGTTCCCACAAATTCTTGTGAAGCCGTATTGAAAGAGTCAACCTGAAGTATTTTATTTCTGTATTACAGTTATGTTCGTATGTGACAGAGTCTCATTATTTAGCTATAAACTCAGTCACAAGGCATTTGAAAAGAGTATTAAAATACAGCAGTGAAAGTGGTTACTATCCTTTACGAAAAGCCCCTTTGGTTCTTCTTCAAACAAACGCATCAAGAAGTTGAGCACAGAAAATAATCTTACCAGATAGGCACAGTCTGTTACACCTCCAGCCTGGTGTAATTGTTAGTTAAACTGAAGATGAAATCTCACAGCCCTATTTATATTCAAAAATAGACAATATTATCATCATGACCCTGTATGAGCAATTAAACATAAATTATGTCCGCTCAGTCTCTGCAGGTGTGGGAGATGCCAGGGAAAATCAGTGCCACTGAAACAAATCTTGTCCCATTGATTTATCCTTTTGTCCAAACGAATGTTAACATTGGCACCCTGGAGTGTACTTCTGTTGTCTCTGTCTGCATACCTGCTCCCACTGGGACTGGCTTTTTTGATCCCTGTTAATGAGAGTGTGCATGGGACGAGAGCACAGGGGGGCTGAACAAGAGATAAAGGCCAGACGCAAACAATCTCCCTGTCCGTCTCATAATGATGAGTATAACGAGGATCCTCTCAGGGTGTCTCAATCATTTCCTCATGATTAGCATTTTTCTTTTGGGATTTGGCATTGTGCTCATCCTGGCTTGACATTCACATCTATTCACAAGCAGAAATGCTTGAATGTAGACATGCATGTTCACACATCCATGCGCACACACACACACACATTCACACACAAACACACACACATGCACACACACACCAACAGGACCCTTAGCAAAGGCATAGTGCCGAGGGATGGACAGACGAGCAAGACAGCTACGACCTCAGAAGGCTTTTTTTTTCTTTTTCTTTTTTTTTTGCATACATACAATTAAAGACACTGCACTCGGTTAAGGTCCAATTACAGTTGGTATATGAGTGAACTTTTCAGTGACATGTTGCATGCCAAACTATGAATCATCAAGGCCCGCTTAATTAGCGAGAAACATGATTTTAAGGTTAGCATTGGGGTTGACTAAATCATAACAGTAAGCTTTGCCGCTGTTTCCCATTGCTTCTTTTTGGATGTGATGTACACAGCAGCCTTTTTCCTTATTTATTCGCCAATTTGAATGGTAATTAATGCCAGTTTGACCTTGACTCTTGTTAAGCTTTGAGAAGAATAAATGCATATAAACGAGGGGATGGTTTTATTTTGCCTTCTCCCCTCCAGAGATGAGCAGTTTTTTTTTTTTTTTTTTTTGCTGTTACTAAGAGTAAAAAATAAATAATAAATGAGCAAATAAATAAATAAAACTGATGCACGCATTGTCATACTGCATATTCTGTGATAATTAAGAAAGTTAGAACTAATTTAAAACTTTCTTTTGTGTTCAACAGGACCCAACAAATGGCTACTACAGTGTCAATACATTCAAGGAGCACCACACCCCCACCATAGCGGGGAATCAGTCTACTGAGGTGAGGAACCCCACCAGTACGAGTACTCTGGGAAAGCAGCGGGTACCTACAGGCATGTCCTTCACCAACATCTACTCCACTCTGGGTGCGGGTCCCAACCGTCTGTACGACTACAGCCAGCGCTTTGTGCTGGGCATGGGCAGCAGCTCCATCGAGCTGTGCGAGCGGGAATTCCAGCGGGGCTCACTCAGCGACTCCAGCTCCTTTATCGACACGCAGTGCGACAGCAGCGTCAGCAGCTACAGCAAGCAGGACGGCTACGTGCAGTTCGACAAAGACAGCAAGGCATCCGCCTCCTCCTCCTCCCACTATTCCCAGTCCTCCTCTCAGAACTCAGACCTCACCCGACCCCTGCAGAAGCGCATGCAGACCCACGTCTGACCACTAGGGGGGCGGGATGTTTGATGAGGAACAGCCAACCAGGAGCCCCAAAGTAAGACGTTATTGCATAGCATCGATATGTTACTCCTGGAAACTTGGGAATGCAGGAGCTGGCTGGCTTTAACTCAACAAATGATTTGTTCGGACTTCTCTATGTCCCTACAAGTGGATCAAGAAGCCTTATACTTCCCTCATAATCAACTCATCCACCACCTCCTTTTTTAACCCATAATCAGAATTGTGCCACAGAGAGGTTATTTGCCAATACAGACAAAAGCTTGGGATTTGAACATTCAATACTTGGTTGCTGCACTGGGATTATTACAAGATCAGAGGCAGGAGTGCCACAAGGCCATGGGTGACAATCAGCTCCTCTGGCAGAGACATTTTTTGCCTTTTAGATTGTCGTTCAGAAAAAACTGATACTGTTGTCAAGAGTGTTGAAGCACTCCTAACAGCACGAGTACAAGTGTGAGCCAATATCCTGCTGCTCTGTTGTAGTTTTAAGCACAAAAATGAATGTGCACGTGTGTTCGTAATAAAAGCTGTCCCTCCCCCTTCTCCTCACACACACTGTATGTTAAGCTTGGCTTATCGAACCCCGTCTCCTGTGTAGGTGGAATTAAACTTTCTACATGTGCCCACTGATTTCCCGAACAATTAAAAGGACGCCTGTTTTCCTCTCTACAGCAGCATCTGGGCCACAGAGCTGAGCAGATAAGAGGGGCTGATCTCATCTCAGAGCCCTGACTCATTATTTTACAGTTTGTCATTTTGAGATAAAAGAATATCTGTGTATATTATGCATCTGTAATTTCTTTTTTCTTTTCTATCTTCCTAATTTTTTGACTTTGATTTCACTCATGTTGAGGACTCCAAATGAGAAATGAGAGCCTCTTCTGTTCCCACACCCCCATCTCCTTTGCCTTGAGGGTCTATTTGAACTGCATCAATACAAACTTTGTCTAAGGGAGATAGACATACAGTATGAGCTCTTCTTTTGATGGGGAGCGGCAACCTCCATGGTGCTGCTGTATAAAAGGGCACTTTGCCAGCGCCGAGGCACGGGGTAGGAAAACCCACAACCTCCAACATGTTGTGTTGCGCTTGTGAGATTCTCCTGCTACTGCCACAGATCATCAGCCATATTCCTGAGGGTACTTACTGAATGAAATGTAAACATGATTCTTTAGCTGAGCTTCTCATTGTGAAGCTATCCCATTGCTGTTGTCGATAACACTGTTGACACTGGAGCTTAGTACATCCTGACGATATACTTAACTGTGATCATGCTGCTCATCAAGAGATGTGAGAAGCAAATAAGATTTTTTTTTGTTTGTTTGTTTTATTTTTATTTTATTTCTTTTTCTTTTTTTTTTGTTTCTGCTGTTCATTTGGGTACCGTGGAGATGATGGTTCATTCTGACTCTTTTGCGTAAGCACTGTTTTTATTTCATTTTGTTTTGTACTGTACTTGGCATATATGGAATTGCACTTATTATTTAATCACTGACACTGTATTTGTTTTAGTTGAGAGTAGAGGCACAGGAACAAGTGACTGAACTAGTAGCTGCACAAACACTCATATGAAGTTTCAAAGTGAGCCTGCTGTCAAGACTTTCTCAGTCATGCACAGGGCATGCCTTGTGTTAAAAGACAAAGTAATGACACTGCAGGAGGTTGACTGCTGTGATCGTCCCGCTGCAGTTTTGTTGTGAATGGCCTGATCAAGTGCATTGTAAAAAAAAAAAAAAAGTTGAGAGAAACAGCATTTGATCTATACTTTTTATGCTATCAAGGTGAATTTGGATGTAACACCAAATTAGATGTATGCTAAACTAAGTTATCGTAAAGGCTCCTGTGCAGAGCCCACTGTTATTTCCTGATGCTGTAAAGAAGCAGGCTCAGATTGATAAGGGCTACCCTTTAAGCATCTGTCACTTATGTAACGTGTCTGCAATCCAGAGACAATTATATCATGTTACATCACATTGGTTTTAGCCATCAAAAGCCTATGAAAGCCATTCAAATGTCTGTGGGCTTTCAAAGTCAGTTCCAACCATGCTTTATAGCATCAGCTTGATCTGTATTTGATCAGTTCTTTGAAAGGTAAAAAGTAGTTCCCAGAAAAAAAACAATAGCAGCATATTACCGTAACACATTACTGACAAAGCAACTCATAGTGATGATGTCACTTCTAATAAGTCGAATTAGGAACACAACAGAGCTATGATCAGTTACGTGATCGCTCATCAGATTAGGTCATCTTTCACTATCTTAGGTCGTGCAGCAGTCAAATGGAATGATGTGAGCCTGAAACTTTATGAAACAATATGCTTCTCAGCCCGTGAAAAGCCAAGCACGGCATTTTCAACAAAAGCAAGTTGTTGCTGTAAGCACTTTACATATGATTATATTCAAGGCATTTGAATGGGGTTTTCCACTTGAGTGGCAGTGGTTTGGACTCTAATTTTACAAATGGATTGGCGCCCATTGTACAGCTTAAGACAAAAAGCTCTGTTTCAACGCTGATAATCCAGCTTGGCACTTAGCACACTGTATATAAATCTCTAATGCTGTCTTTTTCTGTATATAATTTTTTGCCGGCTTTTCTTTCTTTCGCAGTCAGTTTTCACTATATTAGAGCTGAACAAATCCCTGTGGCATCAACATTGTACAGACAGACAATCTTTTTTTCTCTCTCTCTCTCTCTCTCCCCCCAAAATTTTCATCAACTTACCCCAACCAAACTTGTCGTTTGCAAATGAGTGGGTTGCGTGAGCAGGTTTCTCTCCCTCCAGATCCCAGTCAAAACTGTCTCGCTCGGCAGACGAGGCACACAACAGGACACGGGATGAAACGCTGAGCTTAGGTGTGACAGCTCTGACGTGAGATGCAGAAAGAGGTTTTACTTTCAACTCTGCCCAGCAAAATAGCGCATATTTTAATCATTGGTGTCTTCATTTTTTAGCAGCTTATTGCTGTTTGCATGTTGACATGGGAACTCACATGATGAGTATTGACTGCAAGCTACTACAAAATTCATTTCAGTAACGGCGATTAAACTTCTTAGCAACACTTGCTACCTTAAAAGGCTCTATTTCTTGTACATTTACAGTTTTATGGCGACTGCCGAGTATAATTGTGTTGCTATCATAAAAGGATAAAGCAGCTTTGACCACGGTATAAAAGTCTAATCAATTTACACAATTTTCCTGCTTGCCAGTCCCACCACAATATTCATGCAGTCAGTAACAGGGGCAAAACAATTACTGGGACAAAACAGTTTTTTGCATACCTTAAATTTACTAATATAGCATAATACTCCAAAAATTTCCATCCACAGTGTCAGAAGTCAAGTATGTTCACTATTTGAAAATGCACAATGCACATTGCATTGTTATGTGTCTTTCCCTGAAAACAGATCTGATGAATTTGCTTTCCCTTTGAAAGCCCTTGGGTCCAATATTCCTTATCTGATGCAACTCCTGCACTGATCCAAACATAATGCATTTTCCCAGTCTAGAGAATCTGCACACTGCAGAGCAAACAGATAAATATTTGATATGCTAGCCTTCTGTCCCAAACCCCCACATGACAAGTGCTACAGTGGGCATGTGTGTACCACAGGGGGCTAGCGCCATGTCCGTCACATTGGGCTTACTTTGGGAATCAAAGCCCATGTGGGGAACAGTCTGCCCTGCTCACCTGTGGACGCCTCTCGGCTGGCACCAGCTGCTCCTGTTTGCCTGGCTACAAGCACAGTACTGTTGCCAGGGCCAAACAGATGAATAAACACAAAGACCCTGAACAATTACAAGGGGGTGCTGCCCTTCCCTGATAAAACAGAGCAACCCTTTCAAAGCGGCGGATGCAACATAGTCTATTATTCAGCAATGCTAAAGACTGGCCCACAATACACTGGCTAAGGGCATTTCTGGAGTGAGAAAAAGGTAAGGGGCATGAAGCCCAAGAGTGGTTGGTAGTTGTTTGCAATAGTTTCTGTGCCCACTGGATATTTACATTTGTTTGCTACGCAAAACTTTTTGTTTGGTCTGAACGAACTGAAAAAAAAAGAAAAGAAATAAAAAAAGATGAAGTAATCTAACATGCTAAGCATTAGCACTGTCAATATCTTGCTCATGCCTGCAAAGGGTGGTTTACATAAGGCATTCAAAGTCTCCCTCACTGTATGATAGGTTTTACTGTCAATGATGGAACACATTGGAGAAGGTGGAAACATTAATAGGAATCAATCACAATAGTCCTTTGATTACTGTGTAAATGCTTTCAACCACTCTCTCTCTTTTTTCTTTTCTACCAATCCATATCTCGTTAGTACTTTAATAACACGCTACTCTAGGAGAACAAAAAAAGAAAAAAAAAAATTAAAAAGCAGGCCTGGATTAAATGGTATTTGCAAATAAATAATCATTAGCATTTGTTTTAACCTGCCAGGAGTATCAGAAATCAGTTGGGTTTGCTAAATAAAACAATACAATGAGTCATAAAAAATTAGAAGGATCACAGAAAAGCATTTTAAAACCATCATAGTTTACTTTAATGTGATTGGCAGCTTTCCAGGCTCTACCTGAATTGTTCTGATGTGGTAAATCTCATCTGGTGCTCCCAATAGGTTCAAATAAACGGAATAATTTGCAAATACGACATGACCCGGGTCTGAAGAAAGTACCTAACTTATGGACATTTCAAAAGTTGCTATGAATAGTGAACCATACGCATAACTGTAATGTAAAGACAAAATGTAAATTTTATTGGGTAAACCACTATTTTCAGGCAGTGGCCCTCTGTATCTAAGAAAAAAGAAAAAAAAGTTGTATTTTACCTGTATTGGTCTGTGAATCTATGATGCTTTTGCTCTGTATATTTGGACAATAAAAATAATGTTTGACTTTGTGTTTATTTTGCATTGCCATCTGCTTGTCAGTGAGAATGAGTATGGAAGATCCACATTGGTGATCAGTGGATGCTTTGGCCAGAAGTAGGATGTTGGTATGAACAAAAAATCAAAAGAAAAGGCTTCGTTTGTTCATACCACCGGCTTTCATGCTCATGCTCGATTTTGCACGGCTGCTTATCCATTTATTTATTTATTTATTTTTATTTACTTTAATAACTATTGTGCATACACACACTCTATCTTGATGCCAGTATGACCTCACAGTGACATGGAAAAGGCACACATGTGGAAAGGAACAGTAACAAAAGACATCCCATCTGTTTTTTTGTTCCTACACTTCTCCCACCTGTTTTGATTACAGTACAAGCCTTTGAGTTTTGAATTGAGTTGTCTCACCAAACATCAATCAAGTCAGCTATTTTTTTTATTTTGTTTTTTTGTTTTTTTGTTTTTCCATGGTTGTATTTTGTTGTCCTCCATGCTAACTTTGGCTTGGGAAAACTGCTGTGGACATCAAAATTATGACAGATTTACTTGCTGTCATGGCAACGCCTACTGCTTGAGCAGCCAAATACAGGGTTTCATGTCGGTGGCACGCCTCAGGTTATCCATTTGGTCCGGACTGGAATTTAAAAAAAAAATAAAACTTCAAACAGCCTATTGCTGTTCTTGCTGATCATAATGCATCAGATCTGTGTGAAGGAAAAAAAAATCTGAATCTGGACCCTTTCATGTGCAGTGTGAACGATGTTCAAATGAGAGGAAAAGGGTGAAACGAGAGGAACACGATGAGCGAGAGAGAGGGTGCGCTACAAAGAATCTTTCTTCATAACTGTTATTTAACCATGCAAAAAGACTAACAACATAATTTTATTTGCAGCAACAGCCCGAGGCAGCAGTTGCATGGGGAGAAAGAGTTGCACACACTCACACAGTCACATGCAAGATCCGCCCAGCATTAACACAGTTGGCCACTGATCAGCTCCACTGGAGCAGCTGAGAATTGAGTGCTTGGCTCAAGGGCACTTTGATGGCATTCGCTAAAGGCAGGAATACTGTTATTCATCCATTTCCCACTCCACATTTCCCCAGCCAATGCGCAGATTCACACCATTACATTTACATGCAGCCTTTTAATCCATTAATATGACCAGTGCAGACTTATTTTAAATGAAATGACCTCACATAAACACCTTCGCCTGACTGGAATATTGGCTCCAATCCAGCTGAAACTTCAAAGTGATTTGGACTTTCTCATGCATGAATACAATGCAATGGTCCAATTTCTCCTTAGCTGGATTAGGTAGATAATACAGTTGCAGCCTGCATGTAAACGTCTTGAAGTCCTGCCTCAGAAACAAGTCTCCTCATTTGTGAGTGCTGTGTGCCTCAGACAGGAGAAAATGTAAGAGTTTCACCACTGCACTGCAAACAAGCGCCCAGAGAGACAAAGGACTCGCTTTGCCTAAACAAAGTTACCTCAAAGCAAGTGCTACAGCCAGTACTTTGGCCTTCATATTGAGAATCCATCTGCCAATGACACGATTTCCTGGAAAAAGCATCCTTGCTGAATACAAAATGCTTGTTTTGCAAGCATTATACAAATACAGCCATTTGTGATGGATTTGACTAATCATCGAGATCCAACTCATTACTAAACAGATCTAGGCCAGACATTTGCTTACTGTATTACTTTAAACACTCTCCTTGGAACCTGTTATTGGAAAGCACTAATCATTCATTTCTACCACTCCTGACAAAGTACTTAGCTTGCCGAGCTCCCCGTAGGACTCACCTCTTCCAAGAGATGCGGTATTGTTCCAAAATGACTCATAAATGACTCTGCATCCTTTCAAATGAGCAGTTACAGCGGGCTATTCTGTCATGAATTACCTTGGCAGATAATTGCATTTGAAATCCAATTTAACAAAGGCACAAATTCAGAGCGGATGGCAGAGTAAGCGTTTGGTGCACCGACGCACTCTATTACAAAATTATCTACAGACAGCTATTTACATGGTATGAGAGACAGAGCGAGAGGAGGAGCAGGAGGGGAAAAGTGAACTGGCTGAACAATGGACATAAAATGACTGAAACCTGCTGTACAAAATCGCCTTGTCTAGCACTTGCTGATTGACACCATTACAGCGAGAGTGCACATGTTTGCGCACATGTGCTTGCAAACTAAAATTGCCCCACGCTTTCTGCTTTGAAAGTCTGATCGGACCGATAGCCGAACTTGTTTATTTTCTCCAAACTGTAAACCATATGGTCTAATAGCGGACTGAAAGGAGCTGAGTGACATGTTGATACAAAACCCCACACTGCTGCTTCCTTAATGCAATTGCCTATGAAATGCCTCCTTTATAGTCATTTGTTTAATAAGGACAGCTGTTTCAGTGGAAGGCTCACTCAACCAGCAGCTGTCTTTTCGCAAAACACGGGAGTCTTGAAAGGGTCCTATCACAGGAATTTAAATTTTTATCTGTGTAGGTAGGTGATGTAGAATGTTCAGTGAACTCATTCCAAATTTATTCTCCGCAGTTTGATATAAAGTTATTGCATTTTGAAACAATTTAACACTTTTAACAGGCAAGCTCTGATTTGTACCCATGTCTGTATCTCACATAGACTTGGTTTTGATCCGTAGCACTCCCTAATGCTTCAAACCAGGCAGGTTTGCAGTATTTGAACTAATTTATACATGGACAGTGAAAACTATATACAAAGGGAAGTTAATGCAAATGCGAGTGTGACTTGTTTATAATATTATCCGTTTTAATTTAGAATGTATGCAAAGTTTAAAAAAATTAAATAAAAGTGAAGTAGTGATTTAAAATGAGGATTAGAGCTTTGCAAATTTGGTTACATCCAATTCTAAATGACAGTATATTTTCTTGTGGAGTAATGATTAATGAGCAACGAGTAACAGCTGTTTCACCTTGATGATGCTAGGGGAATCCTGGCTAGCTGGCTAGATGGTCTAGCCTTCAGCCTACTGTAGACTGCACCCTTCAAAGGAAGTAGCACCTGAACAGACCTTTTTCACAACAGCCATTTTGACATGAAATAGCAGGTAAACACGAGTGTTACTAATAACGTTAATGATGGTTCGGTTCCATTTAGGTCTAACAGAGCCAGGGTCCTCTTGTTGTTCATGCTTGCTCACTGGAAAAACATTGCTACAGCAGAATGGAGTGGAACCTTAATTAATGTCATTAGTGACACCTGTGTTTACCTGCTATTTCATGTCAAAATGGCTGCAGTGAAAAAGGTCCATTGGTACACAGTCAAAGTGACATTCAAGCTGTTGTGACAGTTTTTACACTGCCTTTCTGGAATCAGGAGTTACACTGTTTAAGTAAGACAGCTTTGGAGTTGCTGTAAGGTTTATTTTTTCACTTTGACAGAGCTAAGCTAATGACTCAAGTCATTATCTCTTTAAGCTAACACGAAATGTTAACCATCGGGTGAAAATGGTATCAAATACCTCAGTCTGGATAAGCTTGAAAAAGAGTATTTTGCCCAAAACATTGCTTCAAACACATAATCCTTCTTACCCTCCACCCCCCCATATGGAACAATAAAATTGTTCCATAGAGAAAAGAAAATTATCATCAAGGAAAATTTAAAAGGACCTGGAACTAGCTATTGAGACCATCATCTAGTGGAAAAATGTATGCTGAGGAAAAAAAATCAAAACATGTTTTATTTTTTAGTTATTTGTTTCCATATATTTGGATTCTTTTTGCAGCTAGCCTAGTGGTCATCTTAGTGTCCATTAGAAAGAACAGCACTTTAAGGCACCTCTACATAGATTTCAACCTTAGCCACAGTGGGGTGTATATTCTTTTGCTGACACAGCTGATTAAAATAAATAAATGGAAATATATGTGTGTTACCTATTACAACCCAACCAACTCTGGATGGAAACTCTTTATTACTGCAGCTTGAAAAGATCCAAAGATTAAGCACCCACTTCAGTTTGCCCTGTACATTTTGTTCTGTTATTTAAGTGAAATTAATATTTTCAACTGCACAGAGTGAAATTTGGCCTTCGTAGCTACAACTTGCCAATGTGCATTGCAAACTTAAATGGATTTTCTGAGAGTACCTACAGTCATTTCTCTCCTTAGACTCTTCCTTATCTTTAGATTTTCTGTGCACTTTTTTTTCCCCCCCACAACGTTTCATTAATGGATGTTCACTCAACAGTTCAAGTAGTTTTATAGATCCAGTCCCATGCCAAGTTCCTGGGGGGGGATAGAAAATCTTCTGGCCTTGTGAGGGCACTGAAAATCGACTGAGGTGGCACAATAATGTTTTTTTCTCCTTAGGAATGAGGATTCAAAGTTGGTTAAGATAAATAAATCTCCCCACCTGATTACAAGGCAGCTTCAGAGCCAATCCCAGGGAGCATCTTAAATGAATTATTGATCCCATGACCTTTCCCTGTGCTAAGGTTTGCTCTCGAATTTTCCAGCTCTGTTGACTTGACTAACACTATGGCCAATCTGGATTGATCAAACATTAGCTTTCCATATTAGACTGTTAATTATTCTGGCTATATTTGTACACTGTTTAAACAGGTGATGCATGTGGCTGTGTGCATGTGTTCTTAGACATGCCTCTGTGTGTGTGTGTGTGTGTGTGTGTGTGTGTGTGTGTGTGTGAGCAGGTGAGGGTGCTGGGGGGCTGAAACCTACA
>OMLF01001542.1:8888-27662 GCA_900302615.1 Holocentrus rufus | reverse complement strand
AGAACTCTGTTTTTTACTTAAAATTGTTATTGTGTTGGATTTTTCTGAGACTATAAACAATTTCTGAGTAATTGCAAAGGATCAGAATAGGTTATTTGCCCTCCCAAAATTATATTGCAGCCTCAAAAATCAACAAACCAAGGTATTTTACTGGAATAGATTCTGACTGTATTGCAATGCAATATATAAGCCTATAAAAGAAATGCTTTTATATAGTTTTATTTACATACTAGTATCAAATGTTGTTGCAAAAGTATGACTGAGCCTACTTTCGGTCTGTAAAGAGCAATGGTTCTGTTCGCAAGTGAGTGGGTGTAGTCTAGACAATATCCTTTTTGATCTGGTGTGGTGAGAAAGAAAAAACGCAAAACTCCCCAAACGCTCTTTGATGTGTTTGAGAAAATCACTTTTATCGTTCTTTCTCGCTGATCCAAGTTTCTTTTTTTTTATCAGAGAAACTTTGGTTTAAACCTGCAGAGTGCAAATTGCTCTCACCACCACTCTTCCACCGGGTATCCCTGTGCTTCAATCTCTGGAAACATCTCTCTGAGATGGGCTTGCACTGGGAGTTTCATTTGGGCCTGGAATTGCACACATCACTGCAATATTGAATCTAACCAAGCCAGACTGCAGCAAAAGGACAGTTGGACTGGGTGAAATTGGATATTCTAGTAGTTCAATAAGTTTGAAGACCCAGACTGGATGGAGGCAAAGGCGATTATTCATGTTCAACCATGAAGCTGGCTAAAGTCTGAGATGCTTTTAAATAACACAATGCATTTAACTTGTATCATTACTGCTACTCCAATGTTTTCCTTCTGGGGCAAAGCTTTACTTTGTCCCATGGGTGTAAGGATCAGCTCTGTGAAGTAGCATAGCTAAATGGAGAAATTGTTTGCTAGAAAGGGTAAACACTGTTAATTATAAACCTTGCAAGATGACTGTCCCTGTGAGATTGGGGCCTGTGTACATAAAAGGCTTCCTAACTGAATGGGCAGGTTTGGATCTTTAATGTGCCATTACTGATCTTTGAAGTCCACTCTTTAAAACATAACATTTTGAGCATGATCATTTCTAACTCAAGCAGGGAGAAATTTCAAGTCTATTAGGCGTGAAATCACAAGGGCCTTGGACAGTGGCGTTTTAAGAGAAATGAGAATGTGCAATGTGTAATTTCCACTGCATATCACAGCCCTTTTGCCTTTGTTCAAATTGCATTTGTTCAATGGACTTGTGAATAATTCAAGCTTTGAAATCAGCTTCATATCACTGACAGGCAGCCCCATTATAATTACAGGCCATATACTTTATTATGATTACAAATTCAAGTAGGAGAGAAATTAAAAAAAAAAAAAGAGGGGGGGACTTTCCTGCAAGTATCAGTGATGATTCTCGAGAGGGGTGAACTATTTATATATCTGAAAAGATTCGCATTTACAAGCAGTTTCCTCATTGCCAATCACTTCAGGACCGGCGCATTGTGCTGCCTCTGAACACACAAGGGGAGAGAAAAACACCTATCGCATAACTAATGAGAGCCGAGATCATTAGCATTAGTGAAAAGAGCAAAATCACTTCGTTCACTTTGATGAGATATTTAAAATGTCTTGATTGTGATCATTTTGAGGAAAATTTGATTTTTTTTCCCCCCCAAATGCCAGGTTGCATTACAGTCATCATTGCTGTTTTCCACAGCTCTGCCACATGATGACAACTGATTGGTGGATGATGCATCAGGATAACAGTTAGAAATATGGGTCATTTTTTCTGCACATTACACAATAATGTGATCTGTACAATTTGATGAAACACGTACAATATGAACACCGAAACAAAATGATGTATAGAAATGTGCACTAATGGAATATATAAGTGAATCCTGAAACATGGAAAAGTATTTTCAATGCACTTACCAGGGGCTGAGTGTGCTGGCTGATATTATTTGTTTGCTCTTAAAGTGATCCGGGCCCGAGGTGCTGTACTGTGGGGATGCGGCTTGATGGACGTTGAGAGGTGCTTGGCTGTGGCCTACTGTAGTGGCTGATCTGTCTGGGATCAATAACAGCTAATTACAGCCCACATTGATCCAAAAGGCTCACTAATTTAGAGCCAGGCCCTGGCCCTCTCCATACAGAGCCAGTGAAGCAACTCCAATCCCAGCCCCCTGGCCCTGCAAACATCTCACTCAGCACTCATCAGCTCATTTTCTCCGAGGAGCAACTGGTGGGGCATTTGTTTGTCTTCTAGGATCCTCTCCAATTCTGCAAGACTGGATACCTGTACGGGATATTACAGGTCCTCATATGTCATTTTCTCATGCTTTTGATTTGCTCTGAGCCACCAAAGAAGTGTGTTATCTGTCAGTCAAGTCAATTTTTATTTGTATAGTCCAATATCACAAATAACAAATTTGCCTCAGAGGGCTACAGTCTGCACAGCAATACAACATCCTCTGTCCTTAGACCCTGACATCGAATGAGGAAAAACTCCCTAAAAACCCCCTTTTTCAGGGAAAATGGAAGAAACCTCAGGGAGAACAACAGAGGAGGGATCCCTCTTCCAGGACGGACCGCCATGCAATAGATAGTCTGTGTGTGTGTCCACATGCACACGTGTTTTTGCTTTGTGTATCTCCAAGATCAAGGCCACAGTCTTTTCAACCCCTACTCTTATGCAAGCTTTGATTTGGAGCTGTTGCAACTTCTGATTCTCCAGTCCTTGTGTCCTCACACACCCACAGTCGCACCTCTTCTTCCTCTGAACTGTTTGATATAGCTTCATCACAGCTTTTGGGGTTAAAGAAAGGTGACTAGAGTTCAACGACCCAATCTACTCCCCTGCCCAGCCCGCCTGATTCCTCAAAGCAGAAGTGGGCCGTCTAACCAAGTTAGAGGTGTCTGTCCTTCTCACTATGACCTCTCTGCTTTAAAGCAGCATTCAGTTCAGGCTAAGCTCTGTTTTTACCATTCTATTTTAGCACTTCCAACACCATTCATCTCCACAAGATTGCCTCGCACTTCAACTATTATAGCACATCACCACTCTTCCAGATTGAGCGTTTTCACTCACCCACCTATCCCTTTCCTCTCCTTTTTTTCATCTGTCTCACCCCATTTCCGTCCCTCGGTCCAATTGTTGTATCACCCGCCCTCTCTTAAAACTCCAGACTCACTGCTGCCGAATTCAATTGAGAGGGAGCTGGGGGTGTAAGTGCTTTTTGTACTGTGGTGTGGTCATCTAATGGCGTTGGCACACATGTATGCCCACATATACAAACAGGCATGCATACACACACATACACACACACACAAACACACACACACACACACACACACACACACACACATACAAATGCGCAGCCATTATAGAAAGAGGTTTGTCATTATTGTGGAAAGGACCTGAGTAACTGTCACCCTGCTATGTTACACATAACCAGAAATTATAGCTCATGGGAATGGCAGGTGATAAAGGGAGGAGCAGCATTTTTTGTGTGCTTGACCTCAAATAATCTTCACCATGACGTTTGGAAAAGTGAACTTATGATCAGAAAGTTGTCAAGATGATAAAGAATTGACAAAGAGCATCAGTTATTTTGAGAAATCCCAGTTGACCTCCTCTGCTCTGATGGATATGTCCAGTGACTGGGCAGTTCTTAAGTGTGAAGGTGTGTAACTGTGTGACTGTGAAGTTAGTGAGTTCATGAACAAGCCCAGAATCTCTGATAAGCTACAGCCAGTTTGGCACTACAATGGAAATTTGGATGTTAATAAACTTGGGTGCCATGATTGGTGTCCTGAGGCTAAAGCTTTTCCCTGTTCCCTGTTCCGCTGATGGCATTTGCTTTGAGTCGCTGCTTGCAGCTGGAAAATAGGACCTTGCTCTATTTCTCTCAGCTGTGGGGTTGTGGTGAAGCGGCTAGCCACCCACTGTCAATTTGAGACATGAAACATGGAAGAACTGAATGGCTGACGTCACTGTTATCTATGTGCTTATTTATTTATTTGTTCTATCTATCTATCTATCTCTATATTCTTATTCTTGCCACTTGTGACTTTTTTCTTGAAAATTCTACATACATAATGAAAAAATGAAAAGTTTGTTGCTTTGTTACCAAATCCACACAGTACCACCTCCAAAAAAAATGTGGCATTTGTGGCAAAATATCATGGTGGTAAAAAAAGGGACAGTCTTACAAATATTTAATATTTGGTTTGTTCATTTGATACAGGCATATCTATATCAAAGCTGCACTCACAGCAATTCATTGTTGGATTATTGGCCATTTTTAAACAATAATTAGACTTGATAGGCTTCATTTTCAGAAATCAACTTCCCTCATCTATTAATACCCTTTGTTTATGATACATATGGTTAATCATTGTCGTCATACAGTACATCAAACTACCATGACAATTTTCAAGATAATAACCTGTGACTCACATATACTTTAGCGCTCCCCTCCAACCAATCTATTTTCCAAACTCTTCTTGTATGGCAGGATGTTGAACCAATCATGCTAATGGAGCCAACTCATTTTGCTACATGCGCTAATGCATCTCCGGATCATTACTTTCCTCTACTCCGCAGACAAAGTACATTTTACAACCTCTTGAAAGCGTGTTAAATTAGCAAACAGGTAAACAAAGTCCTTGTCTCAGCCAGTCTTTTATTGCCTATTTTATTTGTGGTGCTCCTCAAGTATCTTTTCCTCTGTACTCTTCCTCATTCTCCCCCTCCAGAAGACATCTCCTACGATGAGGA
Source organism: Holocentrus rufus (assembly GCA_900302615.1). Taxonomy (NCBI): domain Eukaryota; kingdom Metazoa; phylum Chordata; class Actinopteri; order Holocentriformes; family Holocentridae; genus Holocentrus; species Holocentrus rufus. The sequence continues at coordinate 22,901 of OMLF01001542.1, read as the reverse complement.
CACCATTCCCCCAGTGCAAACACCTTTGTCTCTCCAGCCTCTCAAGGAGCAACACAGGGCGATGGAGCTCATCTCCACATGAAAAGACAAGGATAGGGAAGGAGCAGGAGGAGATATGAAATGCCTTGCCCCCTCCTCTTTGTTACCATGGGCATCAACTGTACACACGCTCCTGGGCTCTGATTGGCTGAAGGGGGTTCCATTTTGGCCTGAGAGTTCCACTCAGAGGTTCTTTCTGTCGTATGTTCCATCTAGCCACTTAACTGTACTATTTACATGAACAATGGGGGTCTCAGATGCATTGACGACAAGCTTTTAGTCCACCTTATTGTACCTCTACCCAAGTCTTTGAGAGCACTTTACAGTCCTTACGGAAAAAGTAGATGGACGGTATTTTCACTCCAAACTTAACAATTAAAATTTTCTCCAACTCCTGCGCACAGAAACTTTATTCGATACGACACATATTGGAATAAGTCAATCAAGACATTTTGTTTGCCACATGCAGGTCAGCTGTACAAAAGCCATGGAGATAAAATGTTCGACGATACAATCACTTTATGGCACCTTCTCTTCCCCGCCCCCACGTGGCTTTTTCAAAGTTGAAATTATATTCACAAAAGGTTATCTCGCCAAATCCACTCACATAGCCCTTTCTGTTATCAAGATGAACTGCTGATGTGCCTCGGTGCAAAACACAAATGTGCAAAGTCAGGCGCTGCTCTGCCTGTTTCAAAAAGAATGCCCTCAGTCAGACGAATGAGCTTATCTCTGATGAATTCTCAATGAGTCCTGTGGTAGCAACAAAGTGCAACTTCAAAGTGGATTTTTTTTTTTCCTTGACACATTCCCCAAAAAACACGGAGAAACAATAACAATTTTGCTATTTTAGCGGTATCACCCTAAGGTTTTCAAATGAGGGGAAAAGAAATCATAGTCACTTTATTTCAATTTAACTTTTTTCTTGCTTTTTTCTTTTTCCTGCCCTTCAAGGTTATTATCTTCAACCTTCTCTATGCAATCAGGCAGCAGCTGGTGTGTGACCTGTCTGTATCAGGGTATGTTCCACAGTGCACACACACACACACACACGTATATATTTAGATAGATATATAGATAGATAGATATGCACAGGCGTATGCAGACACACACACACAGACACACACACCATCCACTCGGTTTCCCTTCATGTCTTGTCTCCCTTTATGTATGCACAAATGTGCTTCAACTCTTTGTACGAAGCAAAAGCAAAATTCTGATTGATCATTATGGTCTTACTTGAATTTGTTCGTACTCTAGGAACAAATTTAGTCCTGCCTCAGACCATGCATACACACAAACTAAAAATGTCTCAACATCTTACAAAATTACATAGCCAAATTTATTCAATCTGAGTAGTATATTGGAATCACAATTAGTTTAAAATGATTAGACTTAAAATTATACAACACTTAGAAATGTTAATTTGCTGCTACATAATATATTTAATGATTACAATATTTGTAAGACGTAAAAATCAATTAATCATCATCAAAACATAATTAAAACATTAATATATTAAAATTGTCCTAGTTTTACCTTTAGCTGATGGTAGACTGTATTGGAGTGTAACACCTTTTAATTTCCTTAACTGATTATTATCATGTTTTTGTCTTAAGCTAAAGGCTTATATTGATCAGCTGCTCCCATTAATTTCTAGTGCCATCAGTTTGCTCCGTGGCGTATGCAACTGGTTAACTAGTGGCCTATTTGGTGTTTCCACAGCCTGACAATTCAGTTGTAATGAGAGGTCGAGGGGTGGCTGATATTCTTATTTGTCACTGCCTGTTGTGGGGTTAAGAATGCATTAATTGTCCTCACAGCAGTGACAGCAGTGTGTTGTTTTCAGTGTTGACAGTGGTCGTCTGTTGTGAATTGTAAAGTAACATGATGTGCACCTGCCACAACCATGGAGACTTATTAGATGAAGTCTATACATCTACACATGAACAAACTTTTTATTTGTCATTGCTGTTTATTATGGAGGTGTGCCACAGATGTTTATCAGAACCACTATAATGACAATAGTTGGTTTATTCATTTATTTTTCTCAGCAATGTGAAAATAAGATACATTAAGAGAAACACTTCCTATTAACAGGTATGCAGGCAATATATAGGATTCACAATAATCTCCAAGAAGGTGTGACGATGTGATATTTACAGTAGTCACTCCAGAGGAGACGCTAAATGGAAAAGTATGCTCTCTCTTGCGCTCTCTTTACTTCTTTATTGACTTCTGAAACTATTGTTTGGACTTGAGCAACAGTAAATAGTAGACTTCAATACTTTCTCTCTGCAAAAGACAGACATGCTGTCAATTCAGAACGATCCTGATTCATGAACATACAGCACCGTTTTCTTACAGGGGGGTAAGGAAATTGGGTTTTGTGCACGTTATGAATCAGAGATTTATGTGCACATATTCTGCACTCAAAGTAAGAACATTTCTACACAAATATTAGTGAAAGAGGCCCATTGTGCATCCCCCTCTCTTTCTTGGCTGCTTCATTTTTTGACAGACTTCTCACAAAAGAGCTGGACACCCTCTGGATTTGGAGAGTACTCCCCAATATAATCAACTCATTTTGCCGGCTGTGTCCAATTTGTTCTTTTCTTTATCATGCCACATCTTTGTATCCCATCACCTCACCTCTATCTCTCCTTTCTGCTTAGTATAATGACATACCCATTAGGGATAAGTCCATCCTGTCACTATAAATAACGGGGTTCAAATACCCCTCTTAATGTGTGTGTATGTGTGTGCTTGTTGGAGGGAGGGGAGGTGGTGTGCCAGTTAACATGAACACAAGACTTCATTGATAAGGCAGGGATATTTCCTCTAGGTGAAGTCCATAGAATGCACCCAGGGGAAGGGGAAAAAAGCTGCTCTTCAATCAGGTCTGACAGCCTTTTTCCCTACCAGGGGGGTAGTTTGCCCGATGAAATCCCCCAGAATGCCCCAGGCCATCATTAGCTGTGTAGTCTGGCCTAAAATGCAGGGAATAAGCACAGCATTCGTCTGGATCAATCAGGTCAAAGCCTTACCAATTACCAATAGAACTGCACTCTAAAGCTCTGTCCAGCAGAGGTGTAAACATGCATTAGCTGCATTCCCTGCCTCCCCGCCTGGCTGGTCTCTATTCTCTGTGCACTGAGCTCTATGGGGAAGCCAGAGTGAGGGTCTGTGTGTCTTTAGAATCCTTGAATAAGCTATTTAACAAAGTAATCAATGGTGCCGGAAGGGCTTGACGGGACTCCCTGACCCCCAGCTTGACCACAGTAACAGGAACGGAACTTCACAAATACCCTCATGTGTACATTCAAATATAGAAGTGTCTGACGTCACGAAGGCTTCATATCAGAAACCTACCATTTTGTACCGCAATGTTACCGTCAAGGACACAGGAAGCAAACTAAGTTTTCATGGGAATGATTTGCTAAAATAGGAGAAAAGCTGGTTTTCTCTTTATTCTCTCTTTTAACTGCGACAATCTATGTTTTATGACAATAACTATTTGACAGTCACAGTCAAAGAACATCTAAGGGAAAAGTCATGCAAAAAAAAAAAAATGCTCATATGCTCAAAGGAATCTTGTGAAGGCACCCCAGGAAAATATCCCCTTCCAAAAATAGCAGTGCTTTTTTCTCTCTTTCTCTCTTTCACCATTGACATTGTGTAATCAAACCTTGCAGTGGTGGATACAGTAGATAGACTGATCCATGCTTAGAATGTACTCAGACAACAAACACAATATATACAGACTAGTTTGACTATTATCTGGCATAAATTAATCACTCACATGCTAAAAATGATGTTCCAGACAGAGGAGTCTCCTCCGGCACTAGAACAGTCTGATCTGCCTATCTAACTCCCAGACACTGTGACCTGAATACTGCAACAAGGAAACTGTCAGTACTGTTGTTTCTTGTGGGCTCATTTGTTAGCTGAACAGATGCATAAAGGAAAAAAAAAACAGTGAGATAATGTGATGGGGATTTGTATTATTACTGTTTGCAAATCTCACGTTGAGAATTGTCCCCGCCCCCTCAATCAATACTTGGCACATCAAAGAGAAACTTAGTGGTAGTTTCATTGCATCATTAGATCCATTAATTAAGCATTAAATAGATCTGAGAGTGTCTCTGTTTTACTCTGCATAAAGTTCAGATTTTTCTCAAGTGTTGACAGATTGTAACCAAATATGCCAGCGCTAAAGTAGGGCTGCTTCGTCTGTTTTAACCTTTCTAAAATAAAACTGTCTCCCTTTGTCTGCCCATGCTTTTGCTATCTTTATATGCCACTAAATAATGTCTGTGTGCTCTGCCGCATTGTGCAAATGACTTTGCATGGTTCTCGACATAACTTAATATCTTCAGATACATGCCTCTATCATTTTGTGTTTTAATATCTGCTTAAATTGTATTTTGCCTTTAAAAACCACATTCATACTTGCTTTTAAAACATATCTGGTGATCTGACACACAGTTGGACAGTACTAAGTGGTTGTGTGAGTTGGGTCCAATGTGTCTTTAAGAAGTGTCTTGATGATGCATTGTGATCTGATCCTTCAAACCACCTTTGGAAGTGGTCAGGGATACATCAGGCTAGATAGCATTTGCAGTTTGAATGCCAATGCATCCTGATGGATCCCCAAAAACATTGCCTATCACTTTGTGGAAGGGGAGAGTGTTTAATAGAGAGAGGTGTTGGCAGTGAAATTCAAATTTGAATGAAGTTGCTTCATCGGGTAATCCAAAAAATAGAGTGGTTGGGCACAACTGCCTTGTGGACAGGCCAGGGATGGGGAATATCAGGGAGCATTGGAAAGACAGTGACAGCATGGAATTGATGGATACACCGCCAGAGAAACCACTTAAGAGTAGTGCATAAAGTTAAGCCATTAGCTGTAGCAAGGTGAATTAACTATGGAAAACGGTTCTCATATAATTATATTGGAGCCTGATGATTCTGGTGTGAACAAAACATTGCTATGTCATAAAAAGTCGGCCTAATCGTTGATGGTTAATAGTTAATAGTTAAGTGTAGGCCTTCTTTGTCTACATGTCTCTGCCATATTGAGCCAGTAATGCAGCAGCTAAGATGAATTACAGTTTGCCCACCCTTTTATTTATCACATAATATGACATAATGTTTGCAGTTGCTACATTGGATGGTATTTCGATGTTAGCTTACAGCTATCTGGATCTTATATATATCCTGTGGTAGCTATCTATAACAGTACAGTCAGCATGTATTGAAGCTTAAGAGCTATAGAATATACACATATAATATTTCTTATGTGGCAAGAGCGAGGCAAAAATAGCTGTAGGTGATGCTAATGTATGTTAGCAAGGTTTGATTTGGGGTTTTATCTGTGGTGTGGTTAATGTTAATAGAAAAAAAATCAAGCGGGAGAGATTCTTATGTGAAATGATGCTATAGCTGACTGCAATTAGAGTTTGTTTGTGCACCTTGAAGAACGCCTCATCGCACCGAGACTGTACAGTTAACATATGCAAAGAAAGTGCACTACAACCTTGGACGCTTCCACATCTCCTCTCACACCTCTCCCCCTCACTAATGTGCCCATTAACAACTACACACTGAATCAGGCTTGTGTAGCAACAGAACGTGCCACTTGGGGTGGAAACGTTCACACAGCATTCACCAGTAACAGCTTCACTGCTCTTTACTTGATTCAGTAATAGACACTGCCGTTTTCATGTGTGTGAATGTCAGGCTTCACAGTATTTCAACTTCTTCTCTATGGCTGACTTTGACCAGGAAAACATATATCTTTAATAGTTTGTATTCTTAGAAAAGCAAAAAGTATTTAACCAGAATAAAAAGATTGTGTGACGTTTGTTTATTTTTATTATTTAGCCTCTGCAATCCTCTTCAATGCTTTACTTCTGCCAAGCTTGAATAAGAGGCATCTTCAAAGTGCACTTACGGAAATTTCTCATCATAAACTGAGCTATGGCAGTAATTCACACAAATTCACTTCAAATGTTCCCAGCCAATGGAGAAATGAAAGGTATTTTGCAAACAATTGGTCCCTTCCTGCCTACTGTGCACTGAAGGGGGAAGGAGCAGTGACTGAGTGAGCTGTGACATTGTGCTAGCATCAGCAGGCTGTGGTACGGTGGAACCGGGCTCCCTGGCACACAGGAGTTAGCCAGGATTAATGAAGATGCCAAAGTCAGTCCTCGGCTCCCTAGCTCTAATGGCACAACACACAACGCAAAGTGCAGTCAACACACGACGCCATATGGCATCATTGCCACCGACACACCAGGAGCTATTGGGCTGACACTTTGGCACAGAAGAGGGGAAATACATGCACACATTTACACGTTTACACATTTACTCACACATGCATGCACATGCACGCTTATGCAGCCACACACACACACATACACATACACACAGGATTGTTAAAATCACATCTAAGTGCATCCCCAGCTAATTTAGACCAGCCTTTTAGCAGAAGTTTCTCTGGTGCCCAAGCATGAGTGATATACAGATCTACCCACCAAGGCCCTGGCTCTATCTATCTCCCATGTCATTGGCATTCTAAAGCTCTCACTCATGCCTGCATCCATAATGGCCCAATTACTGCCAATGGGGATCCCACTCCCTATCTGACAATTACATCTGTTAGAGTTTGAGAGCATTAATGCCTAAAAAATATCAATTAAGGTGATTGATCAGGATGTTAAGATCCTATTAAACAGCAGTCTGGGGCTGCAGAGCATCTCTGTTGATTGGGCTGGAATGAGAGAGACTCTCTGGGGCTAAGCTACTGTAGATTAGTAGGCCACTTAGGCTGCAGATCCGTAAGACCCAGAGTTACATGTTATGGCCTGGTAAACCTGGACAAGAACAACTTTGAGTAATAGCGAACAAAAGGCGCTGAATGGGGCTACATAGAAAAGGCGGAGATGACTGACAACTTTATAGATGGTTGAGCTAGGAGCAGACAGGTATCAGTGTCATTTCACAGAACAGAGGGACAGGGACTTTGAAAATTACACTTTAAACATTGTATCACATACTGTGCGCGATGTTTGTCAAAGGATCCTTCACTATGACTGACTTGAATCAACATTTATTTTTCATTAAACTCACTGGCAAGTCATAGTTGAGGTACAGTGTGGTGTGCAGATTCTCATTTACAGATTGGCTGAGTAAACTCTGACAGTGTCTCCTTTTTTGGAGTGGTAAATTTGTTTCAACAATGTCTTATCTCATGGTGGTGGTATTTTCTTTTACTAAGCATTTGTCTTTTTTATGCAATATTTAAAGAGCCCTGTCAGTAAAGTGTGACTTTGAAGTTGCAAGCACTGCCAAACAATAATGGATTTTAACCGGAATTTCTTTTTTTCTTTTTCTTTTTTTCTGTACAATCCCATTCAACATTTAAAAAGGATATCTGCGATTCAAGCTCTCTTTGAGAAGATTGGACATATTTTCAATTGCAACAGGACTCCTTTCTATCAGACTAATTGTTTGAAAACATAAAGGATCCCCCGTACGGTAAAAGCTCACATTAATGTCTTGAATAAGGGGCAATTAAATTCTAAAGTGTAATTTCATACATTTGCAGTGTGTCACAAAATGTTTCCTCTTTTTAACATCTTGTCGATGCTCACCAGAGTGCTGCACTCATCCCTCCCTTTCTCCTCACTCCAACCTTTTTTCCCTCCTCCCCTGCCTCCATTTTTGAAAGGCTTCTAGCTGCTCCATTCTTCCCCTGGCACGGCATCACACACTCATTTCATTTCTCATTTACAGACTGATAATCAGAATGTCATTACAGTGTCCACACTGGGCCGCTGGAGGGGTAATTGAGCAGCATAAAAGGCATTTGAAAGAGGGATGAATAATAGAAGTGGAGAGGGGGTGAGTGGTGAGCTGGACCTGGGCCTGCTCTCTCAGGTGTCTGGCTGCTATCGGGTGGCATCCGCCTTGGCATTATGGTTAACCGTGTCTACGTCAACCTCATTTTTCACCTCCAGCACATTAGTAGCTGAACAGGCATCAACACTCATCTGGAAGAAAGGGAGAAAATCAATAGGAGTGTTTTAGAAGGTCAAAGTCAAGCATCAACAATCACTTTACATGATGCAAGCCCTGTAGATTAAGATGCTGAAATGGAGCATCATTTTGTCCTTGATGGAGTTGTTTTTATGACGAGGGGTGAGTCCTCAAAGTTATCTCTGCATACAGAGCACGTTCACCCAAGCGGAGGTTAAGTCCACATCTCACTGCGTTGTGACACAGACTTTATTTCAATCATGAGTAGTCCTTCTGAGCCAAACACCGACTGCTTTTCATCTCGCCCTCGCGGTTTGGCTGATCAATTAGACACCGGCTGGCTTTGGAACCTTCTCTTCCATATGATTTTTAAATTAATGAAAAACAAGACATAAAATAAACAAGATAATTCATCACAGCCAATACAACACAAACCAGAGTTGAGCGCGACCGCTTTAGTTGCACTGACACAGATTGCAATTGCATCTGTATTACAATCCAATATTATTTGTATTGTCACTTACCCCTCCCTGCTCCCATCCACCCTGACTATGGTGTGGCAGCTTGGCACTGCGCCAGCCCCCTGTTTGGCCGTGGTGGTACATTTCCATCTCATTCATCACGTAAAGACAGATAATCAGAAAGTCATTACAGTAGCTTGACACCAGTGCTTGCCCCAGGAAGACAGAGTAATTGAGCACCACAGAAGGGAAGAGAGCAGGCTGAGCCAAGGCCGCGCGGTAATGAATGTGAGATGTCGACAGAAGAGGTGGGGAAGAGGATCTAGACACAGAGAGACACGGATGGACAGACAGGAAGACTGACAGCTGGAGAGGCAGGGAGACCGATACATTGAGAATATAAGAGAAAGACAGAGAAACGCAGCAGCCTGACCTCCAGGTAGTGGATTCAATACAGACAACCCAAGGAAAAGAAACAAACAAAAAGAAAGAAAGGTTTTATATTTTATGAATGCGCTGACTGTTGAGATCTAGTGTGCGGTTGGAGAAGCAGTCGTGACTCAGCCTGAATGTGCTTGTGAGAATAGTTAAGATTGTGTGTGTGTGTGTGTGTGTGAATTAAAGTTTATATATCTCAATGTCGCAACCATGTCTAGGAAAGCACAAAGGTATTTACGTGATCCTTCTAGTTGAGGGGCAAAGTTTTAACATAAAATCAAACCTGCACTCACAATGCTCTTTCACATCATTTATTACGCAGTGGAGAAAAAAGATAATCAGCACAGGGTGATGTTTTGGTGTTATGCCTTCTTCATAGACTCATATTCAGAGGCTCTGAATTCTATATAGTTGTAGCACACTGAAGAGGGCATAGCCAAAACGCCTGTGCTGATTCTCTTTCGGTCCCCTGCGTAATAAAAATGGCGTGAAAGAGCAGGAGGAGTGTGGGCTTGATTTTGTGTTACTACTGGAGTTTCTTCAACCTACACAGGCTGAATAAAGAGAAAAATAAGCCTGAATGGTGGGTAATATGAATGATTTTTATAGAGATGCAAAGTTTTATCATATTAATGTGTTTCAACAAATGACATCATATTTAAAAAATATATATTTTAAGCGTGCATATAAATATATTTCTTGCACTTCTTTTGAAAAGTGCCAACATGAAAAGTAAAGAAGAAGGGTGAGGGTAAATTAAATTGAGTATTTTTGATGAAACGCTACGAAAACATAAAAGTGTCAAGAGTAATTGAAGTTATATTTTAGTCTTTTTTAATAAGTTTCTGTTGAAAAAAAGAGGTCTGTGAAAATAAAAGGCAGTTTCTATCATGTTGAATAATAATTAAAAATGAAACCCCTTACAGCAAAACAAATAACTACGGCCTGGACTTCGTTGTTCTGAGCTCCAAAGCAGCATCCTGTCAACAAAGCTACAATGAGTGAAGCCAAATGCATGTCTCTCATGGCATTTGTTATAAATATTGTGAATTTTGTCTACGCCCTTGTCAAAGTGAAATAATACAATAAATGTGTTTTTGACAACGAGAAGTCACAGTGAATTCTGAGCACTGACACTGTGCTGTGTCTAGACATTGGAATAATTTTGTACAGTCTTGGCCTGTGGAGTGCAGAGTTCCTCCCTGATTTGCTTGCACCGTTTCTACTAGCCTGGCCCGGGACTTGTTTATCTTCTTCTTTCTCTTGACAGGGAAGCACAACGTTGGCTATGTGGCGTTATCGCCAAGCATCACAAAGGCTCACACAAGACTTAAAGGAAAAATTTCACCCTTAGATACATTTATGATGTTATGTATCGGCAATTTATGATGTTCAGTGCATTCCACGAGTTATTTTGTGAAGAATGCACTTTCTATCAATCTGTCTGCTTCCACTTTCATTAGTAAGTTTATTTCTTTTTTATTTTTTTCATTCCTAGAATGTCTATTGAACACTGAGATGTTTAGATTTGGTGTATTTAGCTGAAGAGAGGACAATTTTGATAACAACAGTGATTATGATAGTAAGAGCAACAGAGTGAGAGTCTGAGGAAGAAAAAAAAAACAATCAAAAAAGTAATTTTCCTTAAAGTTCTACATGTCTTTCGGCTGTGCTGCATTATGGACTTTTGAGACTACTGTCAGGGGAGAAACTGGTATTCCTCCTCTATGACGGATGTCTCTTTGTATAATTGTTAAATGTTGCAAATGATGAGTCTAGAAATAAGCCCTTGCTCCTCTGCTCTGTGGGATTAATATCAAAACCTGACATTTACCATTCTCCTATTAAACTCCATTGTAGCTGTGCTAGAAATATCTCAACATGATGTCATGATGTCCTCATTTGGCTGGTTATCTGTGGGAATAAGACATTAACAAACTGGAAAATACCCCAGGAATACAGGATACCTCACCATTTTTTATTTTATCAGTGTTACAAAGTTTTGGGATGGATTTTTTCCTTTTAATGTGGTGCTTGTAAGATTATAGGTTAATATGGATACGTGTTGATCCTCTAAAAGGCCTTTTTTTGCTCAGCCAGACATAAGGTAGTGGTGGTTGGTTTAGTGCTGCCAGGACACCTCTGGGCTAAGCTTGATCTCATTTCCTGGGTTGGTGAGACTTACTTGTTTTGATATTTACTGGCCACCTGCTGCAGCAGAAGCTGTATATTCTCTACCAGCTCTCTCCCTCAGTCACAGTTTATGTATGCTGTGGGCAGAAGGAAATTTTATCTCCATCCATGAAGATTTCGGCCTGACTTTTGACCTGAACCTCCTGTTGTATTTTCTCCTGTGTTTCAGATATAGCGATAAATATAGTTGGAGTTGTTTTAGTTTAGTTTAGTTTGGGTTAGCTTAGTGTAGTTTAGTTAATTTTAGAAACTGAAGCACAAATGTAATGTTGATTTAAAAATAAAAACAAGGGGGAATTATCATTGATTATTACATATCACTCAAAAAATCACTTGTCCAGTGTGATAAGTTTTCTGAAAATCTATTGGGAAAATACTCCCTGTCCTGCTGGCCAATCAAGAAGATTGGGAATAGTGCCTTAATTATTATTACGGCCATCAACTCGTTAGTCTAATGTTATGTGATGCAGGCAGGTCTTCATCAGTTCAGGGACTGACTTGCAAGCAAAATCACTGGGACAACTGATGCGGATTACACACACTTCATTACTAAAACACAAATGGCAAGACACCTAAAATGAGGAAGACTATTTACAAAAGACTGAATGCAAATGGACTATGTATACAAGGAAAAGAGAAATGGATTGGGGACTGGTTCAATTAGGAAACGTGAATCGAGGAAGTTTCTTGCTGGAATCTACAGGTGGAAGAATAGATGATGGAGCCCATGGAATTTTTTTGGAGGACTTCTTTTGGAGGGGAGTGACTGGAAACAAAACACCAAACAATTCATGTTTACTTTCAGGACTAACAAAGTGTTTTCATACCTTTGCAATTACACAAATAAATTTATAAAATTGATCACTGTGTGTCTTTTGCCGTGACACTCCAATTTCCACTTCTTTGTTCTGTTCATTTGAAGGTGCACAGCAGGAGTCCAAGCATGTGCTCCATATTCTCAGGGATCAAAGGGGAAAGACGCATCACGTTGTCTCCATTGCTTACTATAAGGTATAATCCTACCTATAATGGAAAATCCCAAACCAAGAGCTTTCACCATATAGTCTTACAATCCCCCTCTTGTGGATGGGCTGGAGGCAGAAGGTGTTGTGTTTTCCATTAGGACAACAGCCCTGCTGCTGGAGCTCTTCAACCAGTGATAAGCCAGTGGTTGACTTACAAAACTAATAATAATAATAAAAAAAAGCCAGTTGTTGGGATTGATTTGATTTGATATTTCATTGTAATGACTGTTTACATATCAGTATACAAATATTATAATTAGATATAATCTAATTAATTATTCTAATGTGTTTGACAAGCAACCGGTTCATCATCCATGCATAAATAAATATGCATAAATAAATAAATAAATAATTTCTTTATTTCTTTCTTTAACAGTTCTGTAGGCCAACACCTGTGAAAATTATCATTATAAGCTAAAGTATGTATGACTGGTGTGAATGTAAATGACTGATTGTTGAAAAATATCATCTCTTGACCAGGTTTCTCACTGTAGAACTGTACCTCATAGGGGAAAAACTGCCTTTAATAACAAGTATGCATGAATATGGAGAGAGCCTTGATTTTCAAAAATGACATGTTGCTGCATATAAATAAACCTGTAATTGTGAACCTTTTAAGCATGGTGCATCAACATCAAAGTTGAACCAAACAGATTGTTGTGCTAATCTACCTGATGGCTCAGCGGAGAGATGATGTGTTTCAGCATGATACTGCGCACCACCACCTGCCAGGGTTTGACCCTGGTCTTGGGTTCAGCTGTCTCCAGCCTAGACACACTGTGGTTGGGTGTTTGCCCTTGGTTTCTCCAAGGGCAAATGAAGACCGCAAAATCTACTACACTGAGAGCAAAGCAATAGGCTGGATTTTCTACTGCATATCTGTTCTCCTGTCATCTGTGCTATATGACACAGATATCATCTCTTTTTTGCAATCCAAACATAAAATAATCAGATTTCATGAGCTTGTCTGTGTTTGAAAAGATTACATGTGACAATTATGTGCTACATACAGTGAGCGAAAAAAAAGAAGATTTCAGCCAGCAGTGAAAATCCAGCCACTGTAACCTTTGGTATTAAAGTCTGGACATTTATGAGATTTAAAAATGTCAAAGTAATAAGATTATAGCAAAATAAATTATAGCTTTGCAGGATCTCTGATACATTTAGTGAAATAAATGCGAGTGTGCGCGACAAACAACAAAGTAATGACAGCTGTTGAAACAGTGTGTAAACTGAGACAGTTGACCTATGCTTGACCAGAGAATAAACTGACCATGCTGCTTGAAAACAGACATCAGTTATTTTTCCAGGGATCACCAAAAAGCTCTATTTGCACATTCATAGAATAGGATGAATACAAACAGGCTATAATTAGAAGTCCTATTTATACTCTCCAGATATTTGGCAGACAATGTTTTAGGCGCCATCCAATTTTTTTCTTTAGTTTTGGCCAACAGAGATAGTGGTTTAACAATAGAAACATTACTAAAAATGTGTCCAGGTTGGTGTATCAGCAAATGTATCAGTACAATAGAATTTTTTTTCTCCCACTAGTTTTCATCACACAGTCACACTTAAGCTAAACTTTTCTCCTGCTTCCAGTTCATTAACACCGGTCTAAGTGTGAATATGTGTGTGAGCATGAGTCATTTTGTAAGGTGTGGTGGTAGGTCTGGTAAGGACTTGATTAAAATTAAAACTCAGGGGAGAGAGAAAAGTAAAAAGGAGCGGGCAGCGCTATCTTAAAAGAGACTTTTTTCTCCACCTAAATTGCTCACATGTTTCTCCAAAAAAAAAAAAAAAAAAAAAAAAAA
>OMLF01001522.1:627-11391 GCA_900302615.1 Holocentrus rufus | reverse complement strand
TTTTTTTTTTTTTTTTTTTTTTTTTTTTTTTTTACTCCTTACCTGTTTGCATCCCTGTAAATGTGTTTTTTGGGGGGGAAACTACAACACAAAACCAACACAGAACCAATAACCACTAATGAAAACTGTGCAGCCCGGTCAGAATTTATGTGAGAACACCCAGCACAACCCATTCTGCGCTAACAACGTTGACTCCGACAATGCTGAGTAAGCAACCTCTGGACAAGTATCCTTTGTGCGAGTATGGACTTGAAATAGGTCTTAAATTGCATTCAGATTTGTTGGAACCTGCAGAAACCCTGTCTGATTTATAATAAATCTGCATATCAGTCTAACCTTACGCAGCTATATACAAAAGTAAATTTTGTTTTTAAATCCTGTTTCAGGACTGAATAGAGCATGATAACGGCTGGTCACTTCGCAGTATTTCCAGTGGATAGTCGGTGAGCACTGGTCCCCAATATGAGATGTGCATGAGAGACCAAAGGTGGAGTTGGGGCCCAAGGTGGGATGCTGCTGACGGCCGGTCAGTATGACTCTACTGGACTTGTGGCTGTCGCGCTCCATCCCCATGTGCCTGCTCCTCCAGAGCCTTGTCCTCATGGCCCTGTGCTTCCCCTCGGCCAGCATGTGTCCCAAGGGGTGTATCTGCCAACGCGCCGATCCCCACCTCCATGGCCTCAACGTCACCTGCAGCCAGTCCCGGCTCAAAGAGATCCCCCCCGGCCTTCCGGTCGACACTGTCCTCCTGAGGCTGGACCACAACCAGATTGGCGCTGTGCCAGATCGCGCCTTCCACAGCCTGAGGCTTTTGCGGGAGCTCAACCTCTCTCACAATGCAGTGGAGACTCTGGGGGAAGGTGCTTTCAGTGGTGTGGAGGCAACGTTACAGGTGCTGGACCTCTCCCACAACCGCATCACTAGCGTACACAAGGATGCCTTCGCTCGGCTCAAGGCCCGTGTCATTGTGAACGATAATCCCTGGCACTGTGACTGTGCCCTCCAGCAGGCACTCGGTGGTATGGCCCATAACCATGAGGCCACTGCCCGGGTCTTGTGCAGGAGCTCAGAACTTCGTGACCAGGAGGGACGATCATTCTTGGCGGTGGACACCGACCTTTGTAACCTTGCCAAACGGACCACTGATTATGCCATGCTGGTGACCATGTTTGGCTGGTTTGCCATGGTCATTTCATATGTGGTATATTATGTTCGTCAGAACCAGGAGGATGCCCGGCGCCACCTGGAATACCTCAAGTCTCTCCCCAGCAAGCCCAAGAAACCTGACGAGGCTGATGACATCAGCACTGTTGTCTAACAGCAATGTAAAAGTGACTCTATTCCACACAAATGAAAATGAACCCCAAATATTCATGTAGTAGGACCCATGTTTTTAGTGTTCACTGTTTTAAAACTTTGAGGTGATGTGAGGGTTATAGCTGCTTAGAAATCCTGTTTTGGAAAAGTATATAAGATTTCATTGATATGAAATATGAGTGGAAACCACCCACCCAGTATTAGTCATATACAAACTTTGTCTTTTCTACACAACCAAAAAAAAGCTCACAAAATTTTGAAAAATTTAATCTCAGGTTTAAATTTTGATAGCATGTGATAGCTTTTTTAGATGAAAATCTGGGAAATCCGTAAAAAAAAATTTGTAAGGCCTACCAACCTGGTCCCCATTTTGCAGAGCCCTCTTTTTGCTATGTGCATCACACAGAATATGTAAGATGTACCATAGGTTTTTGAGATGTTTACTACAATCATTGCCACTTGCATACCCCTTTGAAGTCAACTGCAGATATATTCTGAGATTCTGGGATAATAAGATGGGCATGAATGCCACAGAGTAATTCTTCTCCCAGCCATTTCACTTATACCACCTAAATACTGCAACACAGGGAATTCCAAAACACAATGTAAGATCTGAAATTGCATGCCATGCAATGATCCACTATTTCATTAATAGATTTAGAGATACTTGACTACAGCTGGTTACAATAATGTCAAATTGAAATTTACCTTCTGTGTAGACAATGATTTTCTACATGGAAATTAAAGGGATATTAAATAATTGATGACATCTGTAGGATTGGTAGAAGCAGCAGCAGCATTGGCAGAATTTGTCTCATCCTACACCAACTTCTGCTGCAAACCCCTCATGTCTCTCACCCCTCTGTTTACCTGGAGCTACAGCAGCCTGTAACTGACATAAACAAACAAATGTCAGGACTGACAAAATTGCCTCATCGCATCTTGGGTGCATCTTGAAATTTCAGTGGGCAGGCAGTTTTTGTTCCAAAACAGTATGCAGAAATCTCAATACCTGGCCAGGTAATCATGAGAACTGATCAAGTCCTCATCAACTGATCAAGTCCTGTCAAACCTTGCAGATGCAGTATTTTGTGCTGTGGGGCAGTGAAAACTGTGTGTATTTGCCCTTTAACTTTAATAATTTGGTCCTGACTGACAGAATTTAACAATTTACAAACTTTGCAGGCCAAAAATAGCTCTAATGGATAATGATTTTAAAAAATCTTAGGTTTTCTGGTATATGAAGTTGCTGATTGATTTGCCTTGTAATTAGCTATTTTTTTCAAAATAATCTCATAGCAAAATTATTCCAGAGTACACTGTTTACACAATTTGTAACAATTTACAATATTTACACTATTTGTAACAATTGAGGTGGCCACTTTCTTTTTTTATGGAACACCAAATTTAGATCTGCAGACCAACCAAGCTAAAGTAGCCCTGACCTAAAGTATACACTAATGTGGTAAATAAACCCTAACTTTCTCTTTTCAAATGTATACTTCCATTTTCTCTTATTATTTTGAAATACTTGAACTCTGTAAAACAAGCATAGAAGATACTCAAAAATTACAAAATCTCTCTCTGTGGATCGATTTACATATATCTCTTTGTTTAAGCATGTCATACTACACTTGTGGAAAGACACGTAGTTTTCTAATAACAATAAATCATAACTAATATTTATTTTTGAGACATTAGTGTAATTACCATAAAAAAATGAAACCATCAGCAAGATGTTTGGCTGCCTGTTGCTTTACAGCACAAAATGGTGCTGTTCTTCCAGATTAGACATAGCTAAAGCTCTCAGTGTTTCTGATAGCAGCTGATGGTGAAACAAGTGAAAGGCGGATAGAAAAATCACTTCCAACATGTTCATCCTCTTCAAGGAGGAGAGGTCACAGGAGGCAACAGGGTTTATTGGAAACGTGTTCTTAATTTTGAGAAACAGTAGCACTACCAACACTTGACATCAACAAACAGTCACATTCACACCTGCTGCCCCAGAGTTTATATTACTTAAGGTATCGGTATTAATTTGACAAAGATTAGGATGTTTAAATCGCTACATGTAGCACCTTTCATTACATGTTATGTTTCTTTACCATGCGCTCATTAATTGTGGAGAAAATAATTCATTACTCTTAAAAGTGCACTATGTTATTTTATCTGACCACTAGATGGTATCGGGAGCAGCAAATAAGTTTGTATGTAAACGTTTTGCAGAGCTCCTCCAACCTCACCTCCCTCCAAAGGTATACCACTGTTGTAAAACAAAAAAATTGGGGTATGCAGCGGAAAGAGCCTGAGTCCGGCACAGATTTTGGCAACAAACTTTGGAGAGTCGGAGAAAAGAGCTAAAAACATCAAGCAAGCAAGTCCAGTTGCCTTTTTAAAGCACTTAGAAGTACCATGACCTGGATGAATGAGAATCTTCACAGAAAACATAGCTGCTTCATGCAAGCTATTTGTATATATAATTACATCTCAAAAAGTCTCAACAAAGCACATTTTAAAGAATTGTTAATTGGTTCTGAAATTGCACAGTGTGAGTTTAAGTTACTCAAAAAAACTTGTTAGCGTTACTAACAAACTGGGTGCTGCCAGCTGCAAGTAAACTCCCCATTTATTTAGCTAACGGCAGTTGGTTTTAAATATGAATACTCACAAGTGCAGAAAATGCAATGCAATACTTGCGAACGGATTAAAGTTCTGTCCCTTCGTTCTCCCTCTTGACTGTGCCAAAAGTTTCTATACTATCTTAAAAACTATGGTGCCCAATATAGAACACAGAGCATGTTATTTGACATATTGGAGTCTAATTACTCTATCGTGACTTATATGGACAGACTGTGGCTGCACTGTACAGTACATTTCCTCCATCAGTTTGTGAAGTCAGTGTATGTTCTTGTTGTCTTTAGTCAACTATTGTCAATCATAGTCGTTTTTTGTAGTTCAGACAAGTAAAGCACAATGGTCTTGGCTAAATGTCAGTTTCAGTGAACTCTAATTGTAGGTGTTTTGTGGTTGCTCAAGTCCTTTAGAGTCAATGGAGTTACTGTTACCAATTGCCTTCCTAATTATCAAATACAGAAGACACACATTGCATAAGATTCTTACTAAGATTCTCATTCTGTCTTGAAAAGAAAGCCTAGTTCATCAGGTGAGTTTCACGCAGGGCCTGTCAGAGGGAGGACAGGTTCTCCAACAAGGGGATGGTAGGCTATAATCATTTCAGCTATTAAAAGTCAACACAAACATCCCTGTTCAAGCTGTGCATTCAGACTGCAGACGCATGCATCATTTCCCTTTAATAACACTGTGTACAGTAATGTTCCAGGCAGCAGGAGAACAGAAAATTGCTGCTTTCATTTTCTCAAATGGGTTCCCTCCCATCACGGCCTCTGGAGCTCAGTAAAACACAGGACCACAGTATGCCAGCGCAGATGATAAGCAAGATCAGTGTATAGAGGTACATGAAATGAGATTTGCACAAAAAAGCTTCATCTCTTAAATATTTCTGTGAAAGAAATCCATAACACAAATAGTGACATGTTGGTTATTGGCTATTGCTGATATGTTGTGAGGTTCCTTTTCAATTCATGTTTTTTTTTCAAAGAATCTGTAAATTAATGATTATTAAAATGATGTGTTAGGGGAAATACATAGCTAGAGCAAGCTAAAATCACATGTAAATAGGAACGTTGATGTTGTGTGAAATACTTGAAATCCCTTTAATTAGTTGTGACTGAATGTGCTACAGCCCTTAGCCTTGTCTTGTAGAGGCAACCTCATACTCCTCATGACCGGAAGAACAGTCTATAAAATGCATGTACAGTGTAATGAAGCACAGTGTAGCCAAGGACCCGAGAGAACTTCTAAGTGCCTGAATATTTCTCTCACCTTTTTTTTCTTTTATTTTTTTTATTTGGTTTTGCACCACCTCAGATCTTGTCTTTTTTTCACAAGAACATTGCTTTCTCAGTCTGGAATTGTTTAATGAACTTCTCATGTTTTGGTTTGTTTTCTAAGTCACATGGAAAATTAAATCAACCATGTTGATGTAAAAAAAAAAAAAAAAACTGTAGAGCTGAATTTTGTTGTATGGTTCCATTGTACCATATCAGTTTTCCAAGCACAGTTAGGGCTGTGTTTGGTGGTTAGACTAACTCGCACTTTTCTTGAAAAGCAAGACTCTGACTGAAAATGTTGAAAGATTGCGGCTGACTTTCATGATTTTGTTGGTAGGCATGACATTCAGTAAAGAAAATAAAGGAGGATTGCATTATTTTATGTATTTTTTTGTTTGTTTTTTTGTTTTTCCCCAGGATATGCATATGCTGAATAGGCGGCTTGGATGGAACAATCATACTCATATGCCACAATAAAAAAAGAAAAAAATGCATTTGCTTGTATTCTAGACTGCTGCATTTTTTTTACTGTGCCAAGCACATTGGTAAATACTATTATAACAATAGTGTACATGATGAAGAAATGTGAGGGCTCTTCCAAGAAAGCACTTGTATCATACTTTGATACCCCAAGGACAAAAAACCTAGGCACAAGCAGAGCAATGTAGTGTACCGTATGCAATCCAATGCAGCAAGGAATGCACAGACTTATAAATTGGGGAAACAAAACAACCACTTCACAAGCGCATGGCATAACACAAGAGAGCCAACACCTCAGGTCAAGACTCAGCAGTCCACCTACATCTGAAGGACAAGATACACTCATTTGAGAGCATTAATGTACACATTTTGTCCAGAGAAGACCAATGGTTTGAAAGAGGAGTGAAAGAAGCCATCTATGTTGTGAAGGACCAGGGTAAGCAAAAACTGGTAGAGCAGGTTTGGTGGGGAAAACAAGGGTTTTTATTTACCCAAAGTAATTACAAAATTATGATATAAATTATGATATATATTATGATATATATGATATATGAAACATTACATTCTTTAACATAGATTCTTTCTATTCTATTGTCTACAATGGGAGCAACTGCAGCTGACTTAATTTCCCCACGGGGATCAATAAAGTATTCTGATTCTGATTCTGATATATGAAACCAAGCAAAAAAGTGCCAACTCTACAAGCACAACTTAAAAAAATTGCTCTAGAGCCTAACGGTGTTTTACTAAATAGAACAGAACTTAGGATGCATGGTGAGGGCTCCTGCCCAGGAGACTCTGTCTTCCACTTCAGTCTGCAGCCTTCTTATAGTATGCTGGCCAGCCCATTTCTAACTGCAGGTATAGTGGCAACAGTTCTCTTCTCAGAGTCAATGTAGGATTCTTCAGTTTCCAAGACCAACCCTCTTCCAAGTAAATAATACTTAAGGAGTGCAGGGCCCATTTCACTGCCAAGCATTCCTCCTCCACCATTGAATAACGTGTCTCTCAGGGAAACACCTTCCTGCTGATATAAGCCACTGGGTGACGATTATTAGGTTCTCCCTGCAATAGCACAGCCCCCAAACCGCACTCTGAGGCATCATTTTGTAACACAAAGTCTTTATCAAAATCAGGACGACATAAAATGGGTCTTGCTCAGTGCATCCTTGAGGTCCTTAAAAACAGTAGGGCTCTTCCGTCCTGTCATATATGTAAGAACTGCAGCTTGAGAAGAAAAGTTGGGCACAAATCTTCTGTACTAACCTGACATTCCTAGGACAGACTTTATACTGAGTCTTGGTTTGTGGCCGCGGGCAGGACTGAATGCCCTGGAGCTTGTGAACCTGGGGTTTGATGACTCCATTGCCAATAATAGCCCAGATATTCAGTCTCTTTCTTGACAAACTGGCATTTGGATGGATTGACAGTCAGCCCAGCTTCTTGCAAACATCCAATGACTGCTTTCAGGTGGTCCATGTGGTCCTCTCATGTGGCACTGTGGATGGCAATATCATCTAGATAGGCTGCAGCAACGTCAGAAAATCCCAACAGTACCTGATCCATTAATCTTTGAAAGGTAGTCCAAAGGGCATTATTGCAAATTGCTACAGACCCCATAGTGTAGAGAAAGCCGTGAGTTCCATGGACTACGGCATCAGCGGCACCTGCCGGTAACCTTTACAGAGATCAATTGTGGTAAGGAACTTACCACACTTGCCCAGCCGATCAATAAGTTCATCAATGCGAGGAACTGAATAGGAATCAAACTCAGATTATATTCAGATAACAAAAGTCTATACAGAATCTTATGGTTCCGTCTTTCTTTGGAACTAAGACAATGGGTTACACCATTCACTTTTGGATACCTCAATGATACTCAGAGACAACATCAGGTCTATCTCTTTTTTCAGTGACACCAGGAGGCAATCTGGGATCCTGTAGCTCTTCCTTCTCACAGCAGCCTCCTTTCTGAGCTTAATGTTGTGTTCAATTACATTTGTAAATCCAGGGGTTTCTTTAAAAACTTCTGGGACGCAAAGCGCACTCACTTGAGTTTGGTGATCAGTAGTGAGGTGAGTAAGATCCGGCAGGGTAGATACAGGTTTTGGAAAGTATTGAAAGTCCTCATTATCTTCCTCTTCCATTCCTGGTTAACATGCAAAATTCTCTTAGAGCGTGCTTCACCAGGTGTTATCTCTTATGTAGTTGGACCCTTTTTCTGTGTTTCATGGGCCCTGCCACTTAGCTAACAGTTTGTTTTCTCGTGTGGGAAGCATTACCAAGACTTTCTGACCAGAGGGAAAGCTCCACTCCCGGGTACATTTGTCATACCAGGTTTTTTGATTTTGTTGAGCTTCCATTACAACCACTGGTAACCACTGGTCCCAGTCAGATCCTGGGTCATTTATGAACTTTCTCAGTATTTGCTTAAGGGGTTGGTTGAATCTCTCTGTCAGACCATCAGTCTGGGGATGGTATGGAGTAGTTTTAATGCCTTTAATCCCCAGCAGTTGGTACACATCCCTTAACAGCTTGGACATGAAGTTGGTTCCCTGATCAGGAAGAATTTCCCGGGAATTCCAACTCTTGCAAAGAACTGAACCAGACAAAAGGCGATTGACTTTGCTTTGACTGGTTTTAGTGGGAAAACCTCTGGATATCAGGTAACATAATCAGTAACTACCAGCATAAAGCGATTTCCAGACTTGCTTCTCTCTACAGGGCCCACAATGTCCATGCCCAACCTCTCAAAAGGAGTGGCAATAACTGGCAGTGGCTGGAGAGAAACTTTTAAAGGATACCTGGCTGAGGTCTGTTGACAGTGAGGACAGCTTTTGCAGTACTGACCAGACCAGGCCAGTGGAAATGTCTCCTAATATGGGCGAGGATTTTGTGCTTCCCCAGGTGGCCTGCTCAGGGAACGGAATGCCCAAGACTGACTACATTTTCTCTAGCAGATTTAAGTATCATTAACTGCTTATCTGAGCACTGCTGGTGGTATAATATCCCATTGTATGTGAAGTATCCATTCCCATTTATCAGTTCAAAGTCTTGTCTAGCTTGCTGAAGATAAGGGGTTAAGCTGGCATCATTTTGTTGCATTTCCTGGATGTCATTTGGTATTTCAAACCCTAAGATCTGTGGTGGTTGTGGCTCATTGTATGGATCTACTTTCGTGTGTTGGAATTTTTCCTGTCTTTTCTGCCTGTGTAACTTGCGATCTTTTCCAGGCTTGGCTTCTATCTCAACACTGAAAAAAGGAAGTTGAGAGTCTGGATAGACTGATTAGTCTCCTTGGCTTTTGCCCATGTGACGACTGCATTACACACCTTACTTGGATGCAAAAGATCAAAAAGAACAGGCAAGTCCCGACCTCGCACCACTGGAAAGGTATGGTGGTCAGCAACACCCACATTCAAGAGATAACTTTGACCTTGCACGTTGATATAAACATCTGCCATGGCATAAGGTTTCTCGTCTCCATGAACACAACATATAGGCACAGTATCAGTCGCACACACACTATGAGGAGAAATTAACTGTCTGTGAACAATGGTCTGGTTGGTACCAGTATCAATGAGTGCTTTCATCTCACAGCCATTCACTTCCACCACAGTCTCCCTCTGCATCTCTTTGGACTCCCTCTTTGGCTGTAGGTCACTTCTGGGTACATAGCACATCTGGGTTAATTTCACCAGGTTCTTGGGACAGGTCTCATGTGCCCTTCTTCCCCACACAAATAACAGATAAGTCTCTTGGAAGCTTTAACAAAGGAGTTCACCTCAGTGGGTTTCTCTTGTACCAGAGTCTTACCTTATAGTCCTTGGCTGACTTCCAGCTGTTGAAGCTCCATGGCTGCTTCTTTCATCTGGCAGCAACAAACACATCAGCCAGGGCAGCTGCTTCAGCGGCTGTTACAGGGTCATGCTCCTTGATCCACACCTGTAGCTCAGGGGGAAGCATTCTGAGATATTGCTCAAGGACAATCATTTCTCCAATCTCTCGCACAGATTTCCCTTTCAGCTGAACCCACTTCCCGTAAAGTTCTTTTAGTCTGACATAAAGTTCTTTTGGGCTCTCCTCGGGTTCAACTTCAAGACTGCGGAATCTCTGCCGGTAAGTTTCTGGATTTATTTATTTTTATTACATTTTTTTAGAATAGCCACTTTAACTGCATTATAGTTCAAGGAATCATCAATGTCCATATGAACATAAGCACAATCTTCAGTTGGCCATCTGCTGGCTACCGCAATCCTCTCAAAAGTTACCAGAAAATGTTCAATGTCATCATTATCAGTCAACTGCTGGAGCCTTGGCTCGGGAGTAGCTCTCAAACCTACTGCTGTGAAGTGGTCATTCTGACAAGTCCCAACTACTGGCTGAGCAGGAAGGGAACCTAATAAGTCTGAGTCCACAGCATCTGGCCCCAGGACATCTGTCTTACCAGAGTGTTGATCAAATGTTGAAGAGGTGCTGGCCTGCATGTCCAACTGAAGCAGCAACTGATGATGAGTGCTTTAAATCGCTGCTCTTGGCGTGTTGCTTCCTCAGCCAGCTGGGCCTCTCGCACCTGCTGCTGCCCGATATGGGCACGAAGAGGATTGGGCAGGTCTGTAATGGTGGGCTCCCGGGGCTCCTCCATTTCCAATGACATAGTTCCAACTTCAGCTCCTTCCACTTCAACATCAGGCTGCTCCTCCAACTCCTTTTTCATGTCGAAAAAAAGAGGGGAGAGAGAACAAAGAGAAAAAAATCCCAAACACTTCTCCTGCACCTCCTCCTGCTGATCCCACTGCTGCCACCATATGTGAAAGACCAGGATAAGCAAAAACTGGGAGAGCAGGTTTGGTGGGAAAAATAAGGGTTTTTATTTACCCAAAGTATTTACAAAATTAGGATGGGTAATAAAACCAAGCAAAACTGTGCCAACTCTACAAGCACAGCTTAAAAATACTGCTCTAGAGCCTAACAGGGTTTCACTAAATACAACAGAACTTAAGATGCATGGTGAGGGCTCCTCTGCCCAGGAGACTCTCCCTGCGTTCCAAAAGTG
>OMLF01001518.1:5194-23279 GCA_900302615.1 Holocentrus rufus | reverse complement strand
TTCTTCCCTCCCTCCCTCCCCCCACCCCCCCCCCCTTTTTTTTAAGCACCACTAGACCTGATCTTGACTATCAGTGTGTGTGTGTGTGTGTGTGTGTGTGTGGTATAACTGAAGTGTGACGTCCTATTACCTGAGTCAACAATCTCCTACCTGCCCCTCTCCCTTATATCACAGATACTCCATTACAATGTAATCCACAGTAATGTCATACATATGAGTCAAATATTATCTTTGTGGGAGTGAATATTGCATGACCCCAATCACATTTCCCTCTAAGACATCAAGATAGTCAGGAATAATGTTTTTATATAATGTTTTGGTTGCGATAAAGTTTCTTAAAAACAACATTAGTATCTGGAGCCATACAAAATGAAATTAGCTCTAAGCAGCACCAAGGTATAAAATAACAACAAAAGACTGTGCTACCTTTCGTGCGTCGATCCAGTGCTAATCAAAAGTAATGCGATGCATATGAGTCTGATATCTGATATTCTCTGTGGGTTGAAGATAACATGAGCTCGGACCTGATTCGTTCTGAATTGGTCTCAGTTCAGCTGGTTTGTGTGCTGGAGGTTTTGGGACCTCACATGGAGAGGTGTTGGACAGGTTAGCCATGTATTTTGCTCTTTAACGTACAACTGTGTTCCATCACACAGTCAGATCTACTAAGATTTTATGATCCCACAAACCCTCTTCTGGTGTTAAAAAGTGACTGTCAGAATTTACAACACCAGTCCAACAGTCCTTTAGTGCTTACAATTAAACCAAAGGCGCAGTCACTACTTTTTTGTGCTTTTGCCTCATGGCATATGCATTTATGGGAGTTTCCCAACCAAAGCACAAAATGTTGGGAGGCGGTTACATTAACAAAGCACCTATTCTAAATTCTGATTGGCTGACAGCAATTACTGACCCAATGATTTATTATCTGTGAAAACCTCGTCTTATCTGGGCGCCAAAATGTCTGTGACTGTTGTTGCTCAGAGGAGACATGAGACAGAGTCATGTCACCTGTTTTGTCTGTCATGAATTTCTGTTAAATGTCTGAAATGATAATCCACACAGCATTTTTACATGTATCTGAATGTGTTTGTTAGTTTTTTCTTTTTTCTCTGCTGTTGTGTTTTTCTTTTGTTTGTTTGTTTGTTTTGTAGATAATCAGCTAATTTAGCCATTCCCAGTGCAGCATATCGAAATATTCAGGGTGCCTCTCCTAGTAAATCTGACCCGTAGTCTCAAAGTCAGTACAAACGTGCAGGCTAAGTGTTGCACACATGAATGTGGAGATTTCTGGTTGTCCACTGCCATGTTTTCAAGTTGTGTGAAAGATTCGCTAAAATATTTTATGATGAAATATCATAATGCTGTGCTCACTCATCTACTTCTGCTCCAGTTTGATTTCCTACATTTCCCAGAATGCCTCACAGAACGAGTGAGAACTTACCACTCAGCTGTGCCAGACTGAAGTTAACTTGATATCGGTTATTGGCTTTCCTGCATACATGTTTTCTCAAATATTGAAATCAGCAGTTGTAAATTGTTCTTTCTCTGCCAGTAATCACAAATAGACTCACTTCACATGTTAGTGAAGGTGGAAAAATGACTATCAAATATTCAGTATGAGGCTAGCTTTTTGGAGAGAGTGATTGAAATGCCATCATGTCTTCATATTGCACTGCATTCTGGTCTGTGTGCTGCTCCTGTGTGGAGAAATGTCTCTCTGTCCTCTTCCTGTATGATTGTTGAACGTCGGTGCAAAATGGTGGCTCTAGAGAAAGAAGCCCTCGCTCTTTGATTGTGAGGGACTGACACCAAAACCTGACGTTTACCGCTGATGTTTTAGATCCATCAGACAGTTTCTGATGTCAGACTCCACTGGAGCTGCTGGAAACATCTGGACGTGACAATGCAAATTAGTGATAGAGTTATTAATGGAACCGATTTCTGTCAATTTGAAATAATCGTCATCGGCCGATAACCGTGCCTTCATGGCTGATCAACAAAGACTTTAGTGCTTTCCCTGCCAATCATGCAAGTGTCAACTGATCAAAAATATATATATATATTATGATTTGTATTATCTAATAATTGTGTTTGATACGTTTGTTGATTTAAAATAATAAGAGTGCAGATCTACTAAAGAAAAGTGTCTGATTTATTAAGAAACTGTATTTTCCCACATGAAATAAAAGGAAAAAAACACCACAATTACATCGGTCATCAGCCGCCCTGCTCTTGGTATATTGACATCAGCACTGGCCAATGAAAAACCCACATCAGTAGACCACTAACGCAAATGCAACATTACAAAGGGAAAACGATGACACAAGAGAAAGAGACGCAAACTTGTCAAGCGTCATGTCATCCAGACTAACCATCATTACTCTGTAAAAGCAAGAGGCAGTCAAATCCACATCATGCCTTTTCAGTGCAGCTTCTGGGTTTTAATTTATTTTCATTTTTTTTGGAGGGGAGGAGGGGGCAATGATAGCACAGCTGATAACACTTTTAATCAGCTGAGTTGAAAATTGTGGATTTAAAACTTTCCCAACAGCACATAAGCTCACAGCTTGGATAGCCTGTGGACCCATTTTTGACTGAATACATGTTCACTTTGTCAAAAGCCATTCAGGGAAACAAAGAAAATCACAAACCGGAGTAGAAGCAGAAAATTGGGTTTTACCGACAAAAGATAATTACATCACTTCATGAATGTGTTAATGTAGCATCACAGATTGATGAGCTGTAACAGTTGAATAGGATTTGTTTGATTTGTTTTGTTTTTTTTTCTATGATAAAAACAGCAATATTGGTCTGGTGTATCGACACACCAGCAAAAAAAAAAAAAAAACAAAACAAAAAAAAAACAGTCTAACCCGACTAGAAAAAGCATGTTGTAGGAGGGTCTGGTTTGCATCTCTCTGTCCATCGTCTGCCTTATTTGACCCCCCCCTCCCCGGCTTTGACGTGGCCCCGCCCACTCTAGAAACCTCCCATTATGTCTTCATTATTAACAGCAGAGCAAGGTACAGCCACTTAAGCAAGATAAAAGAGGAGAGGGAGGAGAGGAG
Organism: Holocentrus rufus; assembly: GCA_900302615.1. Lineage (NCBI taxonomy): Eukaryota > Metazoa > Chordata > Actinopteri > Holocentriformes > Holocentridae > Holocentrus > Holocentrus rufus. The sequence goes on along the minus strand of OMLF01001518.1, from coordinate 20,208 downwards.
GTAAGGCGACTGTTTGAGGGGGGGACAGAGAGAGAGAGAGAGGCTGAACAGAGACAGAGAGATGAACTAAAAGACGGAGCGAGAACTAGTGAAAGGAAGGGAGGAAGGAGACGACAGCGTTAACTTATGTATTAAAGAGAGAGACAGAGAGAGGGAGAGAGAGAGATAGCGAGTAAGAGAGAGAGAGAGAAAGAGAGATAGCGAGAAAGAGGGGGGAATAGAGGAGAGCAGTAACCTACGCAGTAAAGAAACGAGAGAGAGCAAGCAAGACTGACATACAATTGGTCTGACAACCGCAGGTAAGATGAACGGAAATTTTGATCCTATCTTGTCTTGTTCAAAGAGCTGCAGGAAAAGCATACAAGTGACAGAGGGGGGAAAAGTACAACCAAAAAAGGGGGAAACATTTCAAGTTCAAATGCTTTGAAGATATATAAGAAATTTCAAATCCTAGCTTTTTTTTCACTCCTCCTCTGCCTTAATCTCAGATGTCAGAGCGAAGCCAGATTCCATTAAAGTCACCCCCTCTGAACTTGTTAAAATTCCTCACAAAATTCTCTCTGTATGTCATCTGCTTAAGAGGGATTTTCACAGATGTGGCCTCTGACCTTTGTTGAGTGTCGTGTAGATTACGACTATAAATGTAATCTGGAGCTGTTAAAATATCCAGCAACGAAAAGAAATTAGTCACTGATAAATGGAAACTTAAAGTAAATAGGTTTATCATGTCCAATCGTCGGATTAACCCAAGAGTGATTTGCCGTCATTATTGCTCAATGTCGATAAAATGAGCATCCTTTTTATCTGCTTAAACTATGAATGCGGGTTGAGGTTTTTCTGTCTCTTCACAAATGAAAAAACGTGGATAAACTAAATGCAGGTGTACTCACTTTAACACTATAACGTCAGAGAGCATGACAGTGGTTAACTGACTATTTCTCCTTTAAAACTGGTGATCTTGTGTAGTTCAGTGGGTAGCGCTCACACTGCAAAAATTATGTATCTTACATCTTTCAGTCTCATCAAGGTAAAAATATGAAAATGTGCCAGTGGTAAGAGATAATCCCACTTGTTTCCAGTGCAGTGCAGTGCAGTGCAGTCACTTCTCGGGGAACAAATCTGTTGAAACAAGGCAGAATAAGGCAGATCAGCGCACTAGGATCAAGAAAATGACACTTGATTCAAGAAAATTCTGGAAACAAGTTGATTAGCATTGGAAACAAGTGGGATTATCTCATCCCACTGGCAGACTTTTTTCACTTGCTTTAAGAATAGCAAGATTTTAACTGAGTGACTTGACTGAATGACTTGTTAAAATGGGGAGTGAATTAACAGTGCTTTCCCCTCCCTCAATGCCCACGGCTGATGTGCCCTTCAGCAAGGCAATGAACCCCCAACTGCTCCAGTGCTGCGCCTCAGTGGAGACTGTGACAGTGAAGACTGTGTCGTACTAGGCAGCTCTCAGCTCTGACAGCGTGTAACTGTGTGAGTGTGAAGCAGGGCGTTGCTGAGAAAGAGCGTACATGCTCAGCAAAATTTCCCTCAATAAAGATTAATATGCACATTTTTTTTTTTGCAGCGCAGGGTTAGCAGTGTAGCATGCATCACCACATAATCAGCCCATAAGAATTTTAAATGGTGATAGGCAGATCATTTTTTCAACTGCCTTGTAATAAAAATACTACTACTACAAATAATAAAGTTTTAATTGCCAGACTAGGAGAGCAGTCGAGCATATCTCATAAAGTCTGAGAAAGCATAAGTTTGCATCAGTTTGTAGAATGTTTTTGGCGCAGGCACGTCGTCCATGTGGCACTGCTGGATCATTCGTGATCACAGCCTTTGATCTTTGATCAGAAATTGGAACCAGTTTACTATAATGGACACAGGGCAGAGTCCTCAGTAATCAAAAAGCACCAAAATTTAATTACTAAGTTTGGAAAACTGAGGATTTACCTTGTATCAAAACATTGCAAACACTATCTAATGCTGATACAATGAACGCTTTGTTAAACACGCCGCTGGATGGGAATTTTACTACTTCTGCCTGCTGTGCACTCTGACATGATACACTGTCATTAGTAGAAAATCTGGTTAAAATGTGTGATTTCATCCAGTTTCCTGATCTGTGATTGAACACTCACACTGTTGAAAAATGTGCAGTTGAAATGGGCCACAGAAAATCTGATCAGTGCAACGAGTGCATTCCTGGTTGCGGGTTCAGTTCCTTTCAAGGACACCGATGCTAAATCACACACACTCGTTTATTGTGACAAGCTTTGGACAGAAACATTCTCCAAACGGAACAAAGCACATGCTTGACTTATATCAACACAATTTTCTCACCCATAGATATGTGCAGCGAGCAGAATGAGCTTCAATAACTCACAAGATCATCAACATTTAAAAAAAATCAGACCAATACAATGCACAGTGGGAAAACCTGGACTTAATGCTCCACCAGCCTGTTTGTGCTGTAGACAAAAGAGCTGTCAGTCAACCGTATGTGAGGAAAGCTCATTGTGTATTTAGGAATAGAAAATGTTGACTTAAGGGTCTGTTGTTTGTTGTTGTTTTCTGCTGTTGTAAATGGCATGATAGTGACAAATGATAACAGTCCTGAAAATAGTCATCTGTTATATCTTTGATTTTTAAATTTTGTCTCCATTTTTGCTGATAAGTGCTCGTCGCTGTGATGTTTTTCCAATGCATTTCCTAGAGATCACCTGTCAATAAAATAGTGTAGGCGCAACTTGGATTTCCTATTGATGGAGTTTGAGTTTCTGTTTTCTTTGTCTGATCAGCCATGGTGGCTATCACTGTTCATGCTAACTACCCAGGTCTCCCTCTTCGTCTGTTAATTCCAAACAAACGGCAAGAAAACAAGAAAAATGGCCAAGAAGCTTCGTAGTTCCCACAAGAATTGGCACTGCAACTAACAAAGCAGATCACGCTGCTTTATGGGAATTATCAGCATGGATGGAACGAATCTTTGACCAATCAGATGACTTGGCCAGAAGAAAATGAATATCTCATTGTGGAATGAACTCCTCATGTGGCTTCCAGTTGTTCTCCTCTTTTGTTTTTGATTTTAAAGTTTCACCCATCTCAGGATCACCTGTGGATCTGAAACCCTGCCCCATGAGAAATTAAGTATCAGGCCTTTGAAAAATAGGAGAGCTACCCTGTAAAAACGCATTTGTAATAATAACACATTTTATAGTAACAATCCACCTGTATTTTGCAATAACTTACGACATAATGCAGTGATTATTACAACAGTTATTATAACAGTTAGATCCGGTAGAGTTTTGATTGGTCAAGAGTCATTCCATGAGTGCTTATATACAGTATAACTGCATACTGACTTTAAACTGTATGTATTACTGCGCTTTACAAGTGTTATTGCAATAACCTACATTAACGTCAGTGATCTATCCTGCAACAAACTTAGTACCACGACAGCGTTCTCAGAGGAGGACAAGGGGGAAGAAAAATAGCCTGGAGACTGCTGTGCAAAACTTCCTTAAATATATCCATATCCATCCATATGTCCAACCCCAATATTTAAGCAATATCACATAAGAGGTCGTGCTGTTATGCTGCATATCAGCACAGCGAATATTACCACAGCCCAAAGAAAATGAATATCTCATTGTGGGATGAACTCGGCCTGCAGCCTTGTGCCTACGACCGAATCGCAGCCATGCTGAAATACAGTATAACAGCACAACCTCTCATGCGACATTGCTTAAATGTGAGGATTGGCCATGTTTATAAGGAAAATACAATAATTTGATGTATTGTAACATGCCAAAATTGCTGTCATCATTTACAATGTGTCACTCTTTATGATTCATTTAATAGAAATTATATTACAGAGGTCTCACACACTCTCACAGAAACAAAAACACGTGAACCTGAGAGACAATCAGATTAACCAACAAACATACATATACAGATATACTTGCGCACGCACGCACGCGCGCGCACACATACACCTATCTATCATCTATCTATCTTGATGACAATTGAAAACAATGTATGATTAAAAAAAAAAACTTGAAATGAGCCAAAGTTCCCATTTCAAAAGACAATTTTTTTTTTTTTTTTGCTGGCTTCAACGAAGCAGCACACTTTACACTCTTCTTTGTTTATTTCTCTCTTTATTTCTTTCTTTCTTTGTTTCTTTATTTCTTATTCTTCTGCCTAAATTTTGTTCCCTACTTTTATAGCATTTAAACGATCAAAACCGTTTTGACTTTATAGTTTTTTTTAAATTTAAGTTTAAACATAATTTTTGACAGTGATTTTCACTCAGTCATAATGTCCTCTTGACTTGTGCTTTGATTGGCTGCTTGAACTTCTTCAGTGTAAGTACTCAGTCTGCACTAATCTAGCGTTTTCACAGACTTGTTACTGCTTTTACTACTGCAACTACTACAATATTACTACTACATGTAGTGCTACTTCAAATACTTTAACCCTGTCTACTCCTACATTTAATACTACTTCAAGTACATCCTTGGAACCACCTACAAATGCAATAGTAACCACCTAGTACATGTGATGTGATGTAAATGATAACAGCAGTTTTGGCATGTTACTGCACAATGCATTAAATTATGACATAAAAAAGTGCAACTCTCACATGTAATAATCACTGCATTATGTAATAAGTTATGACAAAATGCAGAAAAAACACATTACATTTTGCATTCAAGAGGTTTCTAACAAAATACAGCAAATTATTATAAAATGCATGTTACAATGTAATAAAAGGAAAATTACATTTTAGATTGTTGCTACAAAATGTGTAGTTTTAACATAATGTGTTGTTACATACATTGATCTTTTCTGGCATCGAAGTACTGAATATTGTTCCTGAAATCACTGCTATGACATTACCTGTAGTTCCAGCAGGTTTACTTACAAAAGAGTGTAACTACCTGCTGTAGTAAAGAACAGGCAACACATTTTTCCCACCAAAAATGCATAGATTTTTGGGAGAGTTTTTGCAATTAACGCCTTATTTCTCTCTAAATACATTGTAGATTATAATAATTTATGTCTCCCTATGGCACCAATAATAGATAAAAGGTGAGCAGGTTTGGAGCAAGCCCAGATGTCAGGTAGTGCAGCCTGTCAAACTGATTTATCTTCCTGAAACCATCAGGCCAAACCTGCCTGTAGCCTCCTGTCTCTCCTTTAAAGGGGCCCAAGTGACCGAGAGCAATAACTGACCGTAGATACATCATGAGAGCTCAGATTCCTGCCTCTGATCTTCTCACAACTGTCTAAACATGGAGAAAAAGGTCTGATCCACTCAGGCGTAGCAGCTCTGACCTCTGACCACTTCTGTGCTGTTAGTTATTTAGTTTGCTAATGTTGGAGATTTAGGAGCTCAGGTTCATCCTGAAGTCGTCTGGTGTGCTACTGTAAGTATGTAGATCTGCGGGTTGAATCCACCTGTGTTGACAAGATGTCTGCCCTGCCAAACTGCACCTCTGACCCCCTAAGAAAAGAGAATTTCCAACAGCGCACCACAGGACATTTATCAGCCCCCCCCCCAGAATTCCACAATTACAGGTTTTGTCTCAGGAACTTGAAATAATCACATAAAAACACAGGCCTTGTAGACATGCAGAAAATGGCTCCAAATTACCCTCAGTTATTGTTTACCAGTGTGAGGTTTCACTACAGTATCATCAAATGAGTAAACTTTGAGGATTTTAGTGAATTTTACTGCAGTTGAAATATGAGTAGCAATTTAAATCTATTTATTTTTTAATGTGTGTAGAATAATTAAGAAATCAGAAATCAACCTTGTACAATCACACCATTCCATAATGGAACTGGAGACTTTAATCTTGGAATCCCGGGATGCCTGATTATAGCTGGATTGAGATTTATTCCTCCTCTGATTTTCTGTTGATGAAGTTTGAGGTTCTCTTTTTCTTCAGCCATGGTGGCTATTGCTGCTCATGCTTACTACCCAGTTTTTCTTCTTCTTCTTTCTTGCCTACAGACCGGCAAAGTAAGATGCATCGCTTTCTGTGCCGCAGGAAAGAGCTCCCGGACTCTGAGTGTTTAGGATAGCAGGCTTGCGCTAGGGGCTGCAAGGGATTCAAACCTGCAACCTTTCACTGACAAGCCTGCTGTTCTAACCTCAGAGCTCCTGCTGTGCTGTGTTTTTGACCACATTCAGCAGCATTAATACAAAATTAGCCACTTTAATTAATCAGATTTATTAATCATTTTATAAATTGGCCTGGCGACCAACAAAAAACATAAATTCTGCAGGCAACATGCAACAATTTATACAAAATCAGTGTAATCCTATTCCACTTAATTTCTAAGTTTATTTGATAAGTTTCATTTCATGCTGTGATTCCATAGATTTAAATTTGTGATATTGACTCAGCACAGTGTGTGTGTTTGTCTGGAGAAAAAATAGAAACAACGACGAGAGTAAGATTTAAACGGGACAGGCTGTCAAGCTTATTTATCCTCCAAAAATCGTTCTAAAAAAGCCTCTTCTAACAGACACCTCCATTATCAATACAATACAATACAGGATCGCTCTGGAACCATACAGGAACGTAAGTTTTTCTCTCACTCGGCTCTTGTTTCTCCATATAAAAAAATGTTTAATGTCTACTACATTTTGAACTTTCTGAGATATTCTGCTCACAGACAGGTGAACATAGGACCTCTTTAAGATTTGTCTGCAGTGATGAAAACAGGCCGCTTGCAATCCTAATTTTTAAAATACTTGTGAAGTCACAAATTGAAAATACTAAATCTACAGTGTTCCTAAAACTACATTTTATCAGAGAATCTTCTGCTTTTTTGTATTTTATTTCGCTGTTTTTCTATCTGTCTGGTTGTGGTTAGAGACTGTTGGTTTGGTTACAGAGTAACCAACCATAGTGTAAGCATAGAATAATTAAATCCAATACAATTTGAACTGCTAGCCTACTTCAATATTTCCAAACTAAAAAAAAATTGATTCATTTGTTAGTTTCCTTAGGTCAATAAGTCAATTACGCTAAATCTGCTGTTACTAACAGTGATTCTTCAGAGACTCAGGATATAAACTCCATAAAAGAAGAACTTAAGTTTTGGCAGTTTCGACATGCTTCAGCGTACTTTTTAATTTTTTGGACGAGTTAGCAAAAACACAAGCAAGATGACAGAGAAAAAGCGGAAACATTTGAAGTTTTGCTGGGGCTCCTCGTACGGTCGCAAACAGCCTCGGCTCTAAAACATGTTCTATCGTCTCTAGTGAAAATGGGTGACATCTGCCATGCCGAGCTCCATCTGCCGCCTCAGTGAAAATGAATGGAACTTCAAAGAGCTTCATTCAGTCTGATGCTGGATTTGAATACACACACACAGATCTGACAGTTAACTCCTTGTGGAGCGAATGAGCAGCAGTGATGAAACACAAATATGAGGAGGTCAAATCGGTGAAATATAATAATAAAAATGGACTATGACTGTGAGTCATTTGTGCAGGCGAGGTTTAACACTTTACATGAAGTGATGCACTGGAAGTGGACTATAAGCTAGTTCGGAACATACATAAAAACTTTTTTCTTAAACCAATTTGGATGGCAGTGTTCTGTTTTAATTCTGTTTAATGTCTTCAAAAAACACATTTAATTTAATTTAATTAATTTATAAATGTGATGTGAATGTGAATGTGAATTTATAAATGAATTTATGTTGAAGCTAGCAGGTAGGTTCAGTGTGTGTGTGTGTGTGTGTGTGTGTGTGTGTGTGCATACTGAAGTGCAGTATATGTAGTGTGTGTTTTTAAATTCATATTTGTTAATTCATATTTATTATATCACTGTTGTGTGTGTGTGCTTAAATGATATGTAGCCTATTTGGTCTTGAGTTTCCTTAATTTAAGTTTTCTGTGTGTGTGTGTGTGTGTGTGTGTGTGTGTGTGTGTGTGTGTGTGTGTCGGCAGCCATAGTGAAGAGATTAATTGGTCTCTAAATTTCAGTAACCTGCTGGTCTCTGTAAACAGAGCTGAACTGCAGACGTTATGAATGAATAGATAACCAGAATCAAGACAGGGAATTAGTGTGATGTTTACAAATCTATCAACCACATCTGGCTGCATCATACAGGTCCACTGGAGAACTGTTTGTTAGTTAATAAAGTGTAAATGTGTGAGCAGCAGCTAGAAAGGTGTGTGTGTGTGTATGTGAAGCAGCTTGTTGTGGTGTGTGTGTAGATCCATTCAGTAACATTGTAAGTAAAGGTGAATAGTGTAATAAGGTAGATTTGTTTGCAAATGTAGCTGGCAGTTGGCATTTAGCTTACACTTTTATCCAAAGAGACGCACACATGAGATTTCAATCCAACACAAGCAAGGCACTAGTTGGAGACGACGAGAGTAAGTATATACAAAACTAATCTCTGGTCCAGCCGGACATGGCTGCTGTGAGGCAGAGCTACAAGGCAGTGCTACGAGATGATGCATAGAGTGCACAGATAAATAGAGAATTATTTGTTTGTTTGTTTTTTAAGTTTTTAGTTTTAGTTCGGATTACACAGTCCGTCAGGTGAGAACGTGTTCACTAAAGAGCTTGGTCTTTAGTCTTTTCTTAAAGATTGAGAGGGATTCTGCGGATCGAATGGAGTTTGATAACTCATCCCACCACCGAGGGATCACAGAAGAGAAGAGTCTGGCTGGAGACTTAGGGATTTGTTGTGGTGGGAGCACCAGGCGACGCTCACTGGCAGAGCGTAGTGAGCGGGAGGGAGTGTAGACCTGAAAGAGGGAGTTCAGGTAGGTCGGAGCTGTTTTGGTAGCTGCTTTGTAGGCGAGCATCAAGGACTTGAACTTGATGTGGGCAGCAACTGGGAGCCAGTGGAGGGATATGAACAGCGGAGTGACGTGCTCTTTTGGGCTGGTTGAAGACAAGATGCACTGCTGCGTGCTGGATCATCTGCAGAGGTTTGAGCGCCCTGCCAGTAAGGAGCTGCAGTTGTCAAGGCATGATATTAGAGCCTGTAGTAGGAGTTGTGCTGAATGTTCAGACAAGTAGGGTCTGATCCTCTTTATGCTGTGTTCACCTTACGTGGGAAGGAGGATCAAGGTCGGACAGATTACCTTCAGTATGGCTTGCAAGTGTCCGTGTCAATTGGAAAGTAAAGCAAGTGAACAAGAAAGGAAAGTAAGCTTACATTACAATCCTTTAAATCCATATCAAAAGTAATCCTAAACCTGAGACCACATGAATGCATGGACACTATCTCAAAGCCGCATATATAACAAACGGAGGTAATCTGAAGTTTGTCTGTGGGTACAGGAGTGATGGAACAGCATCAGCTTTAACTAAATACCCATAATCCCAGTGAAGAACAGAAGAGATTTTATACAGCGGGCAAAAATGTTAAAATGTTTTCTTCAAATTGCTGTAAATACATAAGAATACACAAGAATAAAGACCAGAAGGAAACAAAATGATCGCAAACTAGCTCTCTGGCTACCAGCAGTGTTGGTATAGCAACCAATACAGAACAAATATTTGAGGATTATGGAAATTATCAGCAAGGTTATGGCATTTCTTTGACCAATCAGAGTGCTTGCAGCTGAAAATACCCAATACCCCTCTCTATGAAACGTTCATTCACAGAAACTGGCATTAAAATGGATTTCAGAACTGTGGTGCCTCTTGTGCCTTTTAACATTTCATTCACTTCCTAAAATAGACATTCCTTGTTAAATTTACACATTAAAATACACCAATACTTCACAATTACAATAAAATGCAGTTCAGTTATGATGAAAAGTAGAACTTTGTATTTTACTTACTCTATTATCCAAATCTTATTTATTCCAACATGTTAAATTAATCTTTAAAACAGCGTAAAGTAAGTGTTTGTGTAAAATGTGATTGTGTAGTGTGCTCAAAGCCTGCATGTGCTGGCTGTGGATGTATGAGTGTGTATGTGTGTATGTGTGTTTGTGAGAGAGAGAGAGAGCGAGAGAGAAAGAGAGTGGAAGGATCAGACCTGGAAATCACAGCGACCATGTTGATCGGAGGTTCAACTGCCGCTCACAGCCATATTTTCTGCTGCAGTGCCACTCGACCTGCAAAGCATCATGGACATGCGTTTACAAAGTGCATATGGGATTTTAAAAAGTTACCAAACATTATTCTGTTAAAATGCAGAGATCAATATTTATTTTACTGTTTTAGCAAAACAAAGATTATAATATAATCTGTTTTTTAGTAAAACAACAAAATGAAGGTGTATATCTGTATTCAACCATGACATTATGCAAAATACATAGAAATATATAGTATCAACTATATGTTGTTTTTTTTGTTTTGTTTTGGGTTTTTTTGTTTTTTGTTTTTTTTTTTTACAAATAATCTAGTAATACAGGTTTTTCTCTGACTAATTGTCTAATTTTTCCTCAAAAATTAAGCTAATAATACAGGCTGTTTCACATATTTATTAACTTTCTGTTCCACATCTGTTCTTCAAGCAATTTATTTTGTAACTTTTTGGGGGGAAAAAAGTGATGTAGTGATGTAGGTCCTCCATTGTTTTACTCGTTCTTTTTAAGTGGTTTTATAAGTGGTTGATTTCTGCAGGCTAAAACAGACACTACCAAAATAAGGCAGGCCCGTCTCTAATAAAACATGGAAGCACTGCCAGCGGCCTATGCAGCGCAGCAGATCACTGTGAAGGCGACTGATAGCGTTTATTGCCGACTTCCATGGTGATGGAAATGAATGGAAATCATTTAAAATGAGAACCAGGCTGCTGAGACGCTCTGATGTTTTTTTACTCCAGTTACATCCGAGTATACAACAAAAGTCTCCCCAGAAAACGCTACACTCGTTTGAGAGAAAATGTGTGTGTGTGTGTGTGTGTGTGTGTGTGTGGGCTTGTCTTTCTATACTTGAGGACAAAAAATTTCAAAATACCTACTTTGTGAGGACATTTGTCATTGTGAGGACATTTTGGGTGGTCCTCACAAAGGAAAAATACAAATTGTGTCTTATTAGTTAAAGTTAGAGCTAATGTTACAATTGGGGTTTGGTTAAGGATAGGTCTTAGGGTCAGGGTTAGACATTTGTTGGCTGTAGTTAAGATTAGGGAAAGGCTGTAGAGAATGAATGGAAGTCAATGTAATGTCCCAACAAAGATAGAAAGAAAGACAAACGTGTGTGTGTGTGTGTGTGTGTGTGTGTGTCTGTCTGTCTGTCTTTTTGTTTTTTGTTTGTTTGAATTAGAATGAGAAAATCCCATCTGACAGTCTATGATAAGAATGTTTTCCTGGTCAGTTTGCCTGGTAGAATTATTTTATTTAGACTTTATTTGTTTTGTTTTGGCAGTTATTTATTTTGAGGTGATGTTTTTTCTTTTTTTTTTTTCTTTTTTTTCCTGATGACCAGTTTCCTAACCGTGAAATTAATGAGGCTGCGACAGACTAATCTGTATTTCTATATCTAGTTTTTCATTTTGCTTGTTTCCATTTTATACTTGTTGTTATGAGTTCCATTTTGTAATTTTTTGTTATGCTAAATGTGATATACAGGATCAGTAAAACTGATCCCCATTCAGATTCTTATTTTTGTCTCATCTTAACCATATCTTAAACAATATTTGCATCTGTCCTTTCAGTTCTTTCAGTTTTGGCATCTCTTTTTTTTTTTTTTTTCATTTGTTCGTCACTTTGTGTCTTTATTTCAAGACTGTACAAATAAACTAACCTAAACTAAACCAAAGAGGTGGTAAATGGTGGACAGGGATGAAAAAAAAAATTAAGCCTTTGCAAAGGCTTGACTTGGCAAAAGTTAAAAAAAAAAAAGATGGAAAATATATGGAGGGTTGACACATGGTACAAGGGCTCACTGAATGGTTTGAGGATGAAAATGATGTAAATTAGATGCAAAGGCCTTCAGTCACCTGAACTGAACATCCATGGGAGACTGTGGAGCAAAATACCAAATGAGGGAAAATCTTTTGGAAGAATGATGAGTTTAGAGACTTGTAGAATATATGCCAAGGTGCACTGACGCTATTCAACACCTTACTAAGAAACCTTTTGTTGCTTTTTCTTTTCATTTTTAATTTAAAATAATTTAGGGGAGGATTGCAACAATTACAATGATCAAAAGTGCAAAATCTTTATGTAAAGTTTTCTCTACTGCCAAATGAACAAATGCATTCCAGTAAATCAATAAAACAAAATGTCGCATTTTGTTCTGACCACTAGAGGGAGACAGTGACTGCATCAATCACTGCTCTGCAATAAAAATTGTATATTATAAAGTGACGTTAACATCATGCTCATGGACATTGAGCAAGTGATCACAGAAGCCAGCAAGAACAATGACTTTGCTTGTTTGTTTGTTTTTTAACTCCTTCACATCATGGATTCTGCAACTGTGTGACATTTTTGAGAACGTAAAGGGAGGAGGAGCAGGCCCGTTTTACATAACGATGACTTAGAAGTGGTTATTCATACATTATTCAAGGGTTGCACTGGTGATCCTGATTTTAGCCAACAAACAGGCAAACCGTAGCTAAAATAATTTTGCTATACCAAAATTTTCCCGGCCACTCATCAGAACAGAAGACACAGTGTAGTGAAACCAACACTGTAGCTATAATATATCCACGGTACAGGCAAGCAGAATGTAAACAAAACATGTTACCTAGTCAGCATGACAGCCCGTAAAGTGACAAACTGATGTCAGTTCCTGAGCTTACGTTGCTGTCAAACTGTCAAAACTCTACTCCAATTTTGGTGACTTCGATGTTGTAACTTCAAGTAAAAGATTCATGCTGCTAGATGGTTTGAATAAACTCAGCCTTTGTTTTCCTAAGTTCTTCTTCCCATCAGGGAAGTCAAATTCTCTTACTGTGTGAAGTTGTGTTCAGGGCTTGATGTCTGAACATTATCTGTGAAGAGCTGAATTCCAAAACAGTGGTGCTGAAAAGTATTCGTCTCCACTTGCTTTAAACATATTTTCCTTGTTCAGCAGCAAATTTATTGGGTATTTTTAGTTTAAAAATTATGCAAAATGCTCCTAATATGAAGTGGGAGGTATGAAATTCAGAAAAATTTAGTTTGCAAAAATATTCTCTCTTTACTATACTATATATACTATTTACCCTCACTAGAATTTAACTGTCTCACTGAGGGAAAAAGAAAAAGAAAAAAGAAAGAGAGAAAAGTTTTTTTTTTTTCAAAACTCATTCTTTTGTTAAGTAATGATGAGGCATCTGGAATATATTTTCTTTCCAAAATGTCTGTAATTTTATCTGTATTGGGTATCATCATGGTAGGTATCATCCCAGCTTCCATACATGCTGTATGGTTTTTTTTGTTTGTTTGTTTTTTTAACTTCTACTTGGAAATTCAAAGAGAAAACACAATAATTCTGTTTTCAAGGCTGAGCGCTTAAAGATTAATGTGTTATATTTCTGTTTTAAAGGTCAGTGCAGCTTGTAAAATGAAACAGGACTTAACATCACGCCCCTCAGCCTCGAGGATGTGAATAGGAACTGAGGAAGTGCCAGAACTTTACTTCCTCTTCTTTTCGTTGTCACCAAACCAAAGAGAGACTGTCAAGTCAAGGCTGACTTAAGATTTACTTCTTGCCGGCATCGAAAAAGTACTACAGCTTTTCACTGTTCACACTGATTAGAATCCATCAGTTTCAGCTGCATGTGAACAGACCCGAGCTAAATATGTCTTGATTAACGGATCAAGACAGCGGGAAAAAACTCTCTGCGGACCCAAACACACCGGATCCATAATTGCTGTATGTAATCTGATGTTGCGACAGAGAATGGCCCTGGTTCGTATTTTCTGCTCCACATCCTCCTCTGCACTCTCATACCAGGAGAGCAATTGGACTTACACAGTGTTCACACTCTGAGTTTTATGTTTTACGCTACTTGTTAAATTACTTGCTGCGTCCGCTGTCATTCTTTCACCTAGGTAGGTCTGCTTCGCTTTAGGTTGGTCTGCTAAACTGCAAAGTCTTGACATACAGTCACTCTGTTAAACTGCTGACATCCAGACTCAACAGTTCAAAGCAGGAAGTGTGACAGGCTGCTTCAAGGTACTGCTTGATGTTATCAGCTTATCTGATGTGAGTTTCTGCCTTAAAAAAAACACATGATGCTTACTGCCTTAAGACCTTTGTGGGCTTCTGCCTCAGGAAATGACTGTTTAAGTCTAAGTCAATATCTGGGTGTCCATAAATTCAGCTGTGGCACTAATAACAAAAGCAAATTAATTTTCCAGTATTTTTCAGCATTTTCCAGTATTTTTTCCAGTATTTTTTTTTTAAACTCTGAGTCAAATGTCTAGTTAAAGTATCACGAGAACTGCGCACCAAATTAATGATGTATGAAATCTGTTTTTTTTTTATTTTTAAATTTTGAAGGTTAACTGTAGTGCTCCTTGTAGGCCAATAGATGTCATGTTAGAAATGCTAGAACACACTGGTGAGATAAATCATTCCTTCAATGCCTGTCGAAATCTTTTCAGCTGTGTCTGAGATATCATGCATGATAACAAGCAACACACACACAGACTTTGATCTTAAGCATACTCACAAAGGTATACATGTAAAAACATGCATGTATATCTACAAAATCATTTCGAAAAAACATCTCTCTCTTCTCTTTCTCTCTCTCTCTCTTATTTGATGAGTGTATGCACTCATCAAATGTCATAGCAATATGATCAATAGATTGTGAAATATCAAATTTGACATTTTGGCCTAATGGGGGCATTTGAAGAAGGTTGACAGGGTTCATTCCCTGGGAAACATGGATACACTCAGAAAATTACTGGCCAGTTCATTCATTATGTTTACAATTGTGGGTCTATCAATTAAAAATTTTTATCAAATTAATTACATGATATGCTGATTAATTAATCAAATTAATTGCACATATCAATATTTAGTTTAGTTTTTTTTTTTTTTTTTTTTTTTTTTTAAATATTTTTT